>OZ008370.1:199654020-199656520 GCA_963931995.1 Phaonia tiefii
AATTGAATTGAATTGAATTGAATTGAATTGAATTGAATTGAATTGAATTGAATTGAATTGAATGAATGAATTGAATTGAATTGAATTGAATTGAATTGAATTGAATGATGTGAATTGAATTGAATTGAATTGAATTGAATTGAATTGAATTGAATTGAATTGAATTGAATTGAATTGAATTGAATTGAATTGAATTGAATTGAATTGAATTGAATTGAATTGAATTGAATTGAATTGAATTGAATTGAATTGAATTGAATTGAATTGAATTGAATTGAATTGAATTGAATTGAATTGAATTGAATTGAATTGAATTGAATTGAATTGAATTGAATTGAATTGAGATTGAATTGAATTGAATTGAATTGAATTGAATTGAATTGAACTGAATTGAATTGAATTGAATTGAATTGAATTGAATTGAATTGAATTGAATTGAATTGAATTGAATTGAATTGAATTGAATTGAATTGAATTGAATTGAATTGAATTGAATTGAACTGAATTGAATTGAATTGAATTGAATTGAATTGAATTGAATTGAATTGAATTGAATTGAATTGAATTGAATTGAATTGAATTGAATTGAATTGAATTGAATTGAATTGAATTGAATTGAATTGAATTGAATGAATTGAATGAGTTAATTGAATTGAATTGAATTGAATTGAATTGAATTGAATTGAATTGAATTGAATTGAATTGAATTGAATAGAATTGAATTGAATTGAATTGAATTGAATTGAATTGAATTGAATTGAATTAATTGAATTGAATTGAATTGAATTGAATTGAATTGAATTGAATTGAATTGAATTGAATTGAATTGAATTGAATTGAATTGAATTGAATTGAATTGAATTGAATTGAATTGAATGAATTGAATTGAATTGAATTGAATTGAATTGAATTGAATTGAATTGAATTGAATTGAATTGAATTGAATTGAATTGAATTGAATTGAATTGAATGAATTGAATTGAATTGAATTGAATTGAAATTGAATTGAATTGAATTGAATTGAATTGAATTGAATTGAATTGAATTGAATTGAATTGAATTGAATTGAATTGAATTGAATTGAATTGAATTGAATTGAATTGAATTGAATTGAATTGAATTGAATTGAATTGAATTGAATTGAATTGAATTGAACTGAATTGAATTGAATTGAATAGAATTGAATTGAATTGAATTGAATTGAATTGAATTGAATTGAACTGAATTGAATTGAATTGAATTGAATTGAATTGAATTGAATTGAATTGAATTGAATTGAATGAATTGAATTGAATTGAATTGAATTGAATTGAATTGAATTGAATTGAATTGAATTGAATTGAATTGAATTGAATTGAATTTAATTGAATTGATTTTCAATTGGAATTGAATTGAATTGAATTGAATTGAATTGAATTGAATTGAATTGAATTGAATTGAATTGAATTGAATTGAATTGAATTGAATTGAATTGAATTGAATTGAATTGAATTGAATTGAATTGAATTGAATTGAATTGAATTGAATTGAATTGAATTGAATTGAATTGAATTGAATTGAATTGAATTGAATTGAATTGAATTGATTGAATTGAATTGAATTGAATTGAATGAATTGAATTAAATTTAATTGAATTTAATTGAATTGAATTGACTTAAATTGAATTGAATTGAGTTGAATTGAATTGAATTGAATGGAATTGAATTGAATTGAATTGAATTGAATTGAATTGAATTGAATTGAATAGAATTGAATTGAATTGAATTGAATTGAATTGAATTGAATTGAATTGAATTGAATTGAATTGAATTGAATTGAATTGAATTGAATTGAATTGAATTGAATTGAATTGAATTGAACTGAATTGAATTGAATTGAATTGAATTGAATTGAATTGAATTGAATTGAATTGAATTGAATTGAATTGAATTGAATTGAATTGAATTGAATTGAATTGAATTGAATTGATTGAATTGAATTGAATTGAATTGAATTGAATTGAATTGAATTGAATTGAATTGAATTGAATTGAATTGAATTGAATTGAATTGAATTGAATTGAATTGAATTGAATTGAATTGAATTGAATTGAATTGAATTGAATTGAATTGAATTGAATTGAATTGAATTGAATTGAATTGAATTGAATTGAATTGAATTGAATTGAATTGAATTGAATTGAATTGAATTGAATTGAATTGAATTGAATTGAATTGAATTTCAATTGGAATTGAATTGAATTGAATTGAATTGAATTGAATTGAATTGAATTGAATTGAATTGAATTGAATTTAATTGAATTGAATTTCAATTGGAATTGAATTGAATTGAATTGAATTGAATTGAATTGAATTGAATTGAATTGAATTGAATTGAATTGAATTGAATTGAATTGAATTGAATTGAATTGAATTGAATTGAATTGAATTGAATTGAATTGAATTGAATTGAATTGAATTGAATTGAATTGAATTGAAATGAATTGAATTTAATTGAATTT
>OZ008370.1:199661520-199716520 GCA_963931995.1 Phaonia tiefii
TTGACCTCAATTGGCCGTCCAGAACGTTCAGCGTCATTTGTTCTTGTGCGACCACAACGAAAGTCAGTAAACCACTTTTTACCATTGAAATCGATGGTGGAGAGTCCCCATAGTAGATATTTATCAAGCTTGTCGTTGGTGTGATTGATGGTTTTTTTCGCAAAAAATAATGTTGTGTGTTGTGAACAGCTGTTAAACACAAAGTAAATGACGGAACGTGCTCAAAATTTGACAGTAGTCTATTAACAGATGGTACTTAATGGTAGAAGTGTTGCATGTCATATAACTACGAGGGAAGTTCGATAAGTCACGGACTTTTTGATCCGGCCTCTATTGCTATCCATTCGAAACGAAAAATCTGAAAACGAACCATAATTAAAACCGAAAGTGGTAATTAAAACCGGTAATGATAAAAAAAATTGTTTTTATTATCTATATATGTATATAAAATACAATGTTTGTATGTTTGTCCTCTATAGACTCTAAAACTATCCAACCGATTTGGCGCAAACCGGCTTCAGTTGAAAGGTTTAAGTCCAAATTAGGTTTTCGTCTATATATCTTTTTGATATTTCAAGTGGGCGTGGCCCCTCCCAAATAAATTGAATAACATCATATATCTTGACCGATTTGGCCCAAACCGGTTTCAAAAAAATATTTTGGGCAAAACGAAGTTTGCGCCGGGTCAGTTAGTTTAAACATAAAATATACAAATTCAAAACTTATTTTAAGAAATTTAGATTAAAATAATCGTCGTTAGTGGTGCAGTGGGGAGTGTGCGGGCCTCTTGTACATGAGATCCCAGCGTCGGTCCGTGCTCTGTCCACCTTAAATTTATTTCGGCGGCGGTCACCTCGCATAGTGACGGCTTCTCAAAATACCGTTCAAAATCGGTGTAAAATCTGTATGTTCCAATCAGTGAGTATACAACTAAAAAGCTCACAGCTCACTGGTTGTAAGAAGCTCTCCCCAATGCATCCACGGTATCTAATGGGAAACAATTATGTATTTTTTTAAAATTAATTCTAAACCTTAAACTAAATCTAAATCTTAATCTTAAACGAATATAATTCTGGCAGTTTATACACATAATTGCGTGTACAGTATGTTGTTTCCATTTACCGCAACGAATTGAATGATTGTTTTAGTTCTTGATATGTGGACAAAAACCCATATTTGTCTTTCACCCAATTGCCGAAGAACCATGAGGGAGAATATTGAGACTGAATGATCTTCGAGGACCTGGTAGTGTAGGCTGCTACTGATTCCTGGATCTTTCACAAAATTATTTTAGAAGAAGGACCATAGTACATTCGCGAGCATTGGTGGTTAAAATAACTCACAAACTGTATACGCGTACGTAAAATATTTAAGATGTAATAAAAAGAAATATGGCTGCTCCCTAAAAAACAAATTTAACATAAAATCCATCATAAGGCCCTGACTGAGGATATGATAAAGTTTTATGAACATGTATCCATCCTAAGATATGATTTTAGCCGCTTGTTTTTTAAATTTGGGTAATTTTGACCCAATTTGTGCAGAAGGGTTAAAGTCATGCAATCATAAAGCAATGCAAGTCTGCCGTTATTAATCAGTGATTTGTTTAAATTTAATGAAGCTGTCATTAAAGAAATGTTTAAAAATGTGTTATACAAATTTGACTTTAATGTCTTAAATATTTGAAATACAGATATTAGCATTTTAAAGTTTAGAATTCAATATAAAATTTTAAACAAAATTTCATGTTTTGCAAGAAACGATTTATAAATTTGTATAAACTTTCTGCTGTTTACGTTATCTTGTCTAACTCAAACTAAATTGCGTTTGCTTATCCCCTTGTTTTTCTTTCAACATTTTATGTTTCCAATCATTACATTTGCTACGACCGTTTGGCTCGTTTCGCAGTTATAAAACAAATTGATCTTTGCCACAAATATTTGAATTTTTAGGCATCTTTTTCAATGACGAAGCGTGTATGCCAACAATTGCCAGTTACAGCAGCAGCCAGTCTTGTATATAAAACGAAAACAAGTTCTATAACACCCGATAACAGTGATAATCATCCAAAACTCGCTTTCTATCTCATGCTATTTATGGATGAGAATTCATGTTTAAAATTTAACAACAACACAATATCACTCCACTCTCTTCCGGGGCAAAGCTGAAAAACAACATTGGAAGTAAATGTTGTTGTGATTTATTAAGCATGGAAAATTGCTTACGTGAGTCCTGTCACAAACTGCAAAAAGCAACATGGGTAGATGGGCGAAAAGGACCTATCACCCACATCTAACTATGCACATACAAAATATACTAATGTTAAGCCAATGAAAGAAGATGAAAATGGAGAAGGAAAACAAAAACAAAAACGAACAGAAACAGAAAGGCCATACTTATATATACATATATACTCGAGCCGACATTTACGCAAAACCATAAACTGCAAATGATGCTCTGGGGAATCATCAAATTTTGCTGCATGTGTTTTTGTGTTGAGGCAGGGCTAACAAGATATCCTGTAGTAAGTGTGTATGTATGTCGAGGGAGGGAAATGTTAGACAAATCGGATAGGGGCCAGCTAAAGTTGAATAACTATAAGAGGAGAACGAGATACAAAACCCCTACACTGTAGAATTTATTAAAACTTAAGACACATGGATGAAGGATAAGTTAAAGTGTTTTAGGTCAATTTAAGGAAAACAAATAATAAGTTTCTACAGGGCAATCAAAACTAACTAACTTTAGTGAAAAAGGGCAAAAATGCTCAAATAGTACTATTATCACATGCCACAGAAGTACAACATTCTAGACACATGTTACGAAGCATTTTTACACGCTGAAAAGCCTGTATTTTTATGTTGTTTGGAGGCAAATATAACGTGTTTGTCGATTGTTGCAAATATACTATACTTGTGTCGAAACACATCGTGTTTGCTATGCAACATTACATATTTGAAACACAATCTTTTGATCGAAAGGCGGTATTTTGACCAAAAAATCGGGATTTTGATATTTTCAACAAATGAGTTAATATCTGAATAAATAAAATATTAAATTTAAAAATAGTTTAAATTACACTCTCACAAATATCGGCCCGAGCAATATATTCCAGGAAACATGTACATGTTTGCAATCACTGTTTTCATGAATTGAAGATCTGCTGCATTTTTGTTTTCTTTGTTGTCTGTCTTGAATTTCTTTTAGCGGTTTTCAGCAAAAAAAATAAAAAATAAACACAGTTGGGTCTCAACAACATATATTAGAGCCTATTAATCATTGTGTCTCAAACATGATGTATTGAATAGCAAACACAATGTGTTTGGACACAAGTATAGTAGACATATTTGCGTAAAACTATGAGACGTTATAATTGCATCCAAACAACAAAGAAATACACGTTCTACAACTTATAGATCTAAAAATAAAATAAATTTTTCCGATTTATTAATCTTAATTTAATATATAATTCTATAACGGTACAAAAGTAAAGTTTGTATTAAAATTCAATTTTATTTTTATTTTAAAAGCCAGACTAACACTTTAACTAAATACAATAAGAACAATTTTCCTCTTAACCCACATTTGAAGTCGGTGAATCCAATGTAGATTTAAATTACTTTGTTTTGAGATCGGTTGAAATATTTTACCCTTAAGAACGGCAGTTTCGTGGCCCGTCCACCGGTAAAAAATGAGATACATTCACCAGATTAATGTGAAGAAAGATCGACAAAAAAAAACCTATGAAATTATTTCGGCTAGTGACACATTTGAGCAGATGTCGAAGTTCACAAACTTTGAAACGATCGGCTGACAATGGGAATTGAAATCATGACTGTTGGAAATCTCATATCAAAAAATATTACTTCCAAGCTATAATCTAGTTTGTAGAAATAGTAGTGTATTACTAGTTCTAAAGACAAAAACGTCATAAAGCGGGACTTCTCTGTAGAACGCGGGGTTGGAATACAAGGCGGGATGAGACATCGAAAAGCAAGATAATCCAATCCAGATGGCCAATTGACATTTATGAAGTGTTAGGTTAGGTCAGGTTTGGGAGACGTGACAATAAGAGACAGAATATAATAATCGTCACTACACTCGGAGGTCGGTCGACCCATTGCGAGTGCCCATATATACGAGAGAAAAAAGGTGAAGAGAGGAAAACCCCACTATTAGTAAAAAGTTTCCGAAAGATAGATGGACGTAGGAGATACATAGAAACCACTCAATTGTATTCCAATGTATACTTTATATATCAATATACACAATACCATCCAAGATGAAGGATCCACATGTGCAGGTCAAGGTGGACGATTCCATATTTCCAGTGGGGTAGAAATAACCAGATGATGGTATCGCCTACCTGGATCCATGGCAGAGCACGCGGAAATTCCATCATATCCTCAATGATTACCCCGTGCCAATAGGTCAGGCCCTCTGCCTGAAACCAACCAAAGCAACGGCGATGCCTACGCAGTAGGGCTGGGCATTGACGTAGAAAGTGCTCAATATTGTCCACCTCTTCTTCATCACCACAAGCACGGGAGTAATCAACCCCGTTCACAATCCAGTTGCGAGTCAAGTCTCCAGCATCACAGTGACCCGTGTTCACCCCAATATGAAGCCGCAAGTCAACCTTGTCCAGTTGAAGAAGCGACTTACTTCTTCTTGAGTCCACTGCCCGCCATATGTCTCTGGAAATCCTGCAATTCACTCTGGCCTGCCATGGAGCGTTGATCTCGTTCAGCGACCAGCTGTCGATCAAGCCATACAAGTAACAGATCGGCGGATTTGCAGAGGCAATCAATCTCAAATCAGTAGAAGGGCATCCTGCTCTAGCAAGGCAGTCTGCTTCAACATTTCCTATGACACCACTATGTCCCGGAACCCAGCAGGGTCTTAGCTTGCCGGGAGTACACTGCTTAAGATCCGCTTACAATCCCTAACCAATTTGGATTTACATATGTGTGACCTGATCGAACTGAGGGCTGGCTTACTATCAACGCAGGTGACGAACTCACCCAGTGGAGACAAGTATGAGTGCATCTCCATAATCGCCACGATTTCCACTTGGAAGATACTACAGTTTGCATCCAATCATATCGAAAGCCCAAGTTAAAGGTCCTCACATCCTCAGCCAGCCGACTACTGACTCAATTACCTGATTGAATTTCATTAAATTTGGGGCAAATTCACGTGAAGCGGCATCCCAAAAAAATTATTTTATTATAACTAATTACACTGTGTGTGACCAAAAATCTGAATAGATTGAAACATAGCAAACCTGCATAACTTTGATACGCTGAATCTAATGGCATTTCCCGTTTTTCTCTACCACGTCAAAATTTCGAGATAGTTGACCCCAAAGTTTGCTGGGATGTCAACAACTGTAATATTTTTGATACTGATTTAGAGGCAGAACGCTTCAAAATTGAAGTTTGACTTCTGAGTAAGAAATGTAGAGGCCCTTCAGAAGAATACCAACTTCAAGTTTGTACCCCCTCTCCTCCCCCTTACCCCTAATAACTCGACAAAAACATTATTATTAAAGCGCCATCTAGCTGAGAAAAATATTGTTTTTTTAATAAGAAAAATCTAAATTTAATTCCCTTTTCAAAACTGGCTCAAGCGTTAAAATCGGTTAACCCATTCTGTTTTTATAGAACTTTTTATAACAGTATTACATTACAAGTGAACCTCCAAGGTCCTTCGAAGCTTAAAAATCAATTTACTCAAAATTCTGACGTGCTACAGCAAAACGCCGAGACACGTAGTTCTTTATTTTTAGCCTATTTTCATATTCCGTTAACATTTCATATGTGTACTCAAAAAATTTTGATTTTGTCGTACTGTGTTGTAGAACACAAAACCAAAATATTCAATGTATGTATATTAATTTTTTAGAAACACCCTACTTTGTGAATATTGATAACAAGAAGTCAATGGGTTTTCTCCCAAAAAGAATATCTTGTTTAAAAATATGCAAGTCAGTTATTTGACTTAAAAAGGTAACTGAAAACATTTAAATACGCTTTGTTTATCTAAACTGTAACGGATCATTGGATTTCTATCTTCCACGCAACTTCGTTAAAGAGTTTCGACATTAAGGTCACATGGTAGAAAAACTTTTTTTTTTCAAAAATATTTCTGATTCCAATGCTGTCTCGCCGTTATTTCAACCTTGGTCTTTTCATTTTGTACAAAATACTGAGAATTTTGTAAAAATATTATATTCTTTGGAATTTTGTGATTTTCCACGCATATTCGTACAAGAGCTTTGATATTTGTCCAATGCACACAAATAATCTTGCTCTTGGCAAATATATGTCTACTTCCAATACTATCTCGTCAATCTAATAATAATATAATACGCGTGTTCAATAACTTTTTTCGTAGGTTTATATCTATGAGAAATACTGAGAATTTAAAAAACAAAACCCCGTTCTTGGGAATTATAGATTTTTATTTCCACACAACTTCACGCAAGACTCTCGACATTTATTTAACTTTATTTCGCTTATTGCAAAAATAAGTCTACCTCCAGTGCTGTCTTGCCATTACTTTAACCTTACACATTGGGGGATTTCTGCAAAAAATTTGACATAATTTCGTCGTATATAAGCGGTTTAACCGATAAATATGAAACTTCCCATGTACAGAGCTGATGTGCAGAGGTATTAGAATACCTCAACTGGAATTACAATGCCCTACTGGTGACAGTGGGAGCGTAAATGTGAGAACCTCGGACATCAGAAAAATTCCAACCGTTGACAAAAAACCGCCGTTTCCAATTACATCCCACGAAGGGATTGGCGTGAGCTTCTCACAATCAGTGAGCTGTGCGCTTTCTATTTTTTTACTCACTGATTAGGACCTATAGTTTTTACACCGGTTACAGAAGGTATTTTGGGAAGCTTTTTCATGTCGAAGTACTCGATATTGTCGCCATTACTAACCAAGGTGGCTGTCGTTGAAGGAAATGTAAAGTGGTCACAGCGGGGATCGAACCAAGCACAAAAGCCGCGCACACTGGCCATTGGACCATTATTATGGTAATATTATTTTATAGTTCTACTAGCTGACCCGGCAGACTTCGCCCTGCCGACAAAAAGTATTCAATGATGTCATGGCCACAAATGAATTCACACATTTTATACAGCAAAACGCATCATCACAAAAAGTTTGCGTAACACGGAAATACATAGATATTTTTCGATGTTGTTTTTGGACCGAAGTTATGGGCTAAATGAAAAAAATTAAACAACTTTTTTTATCAACTTTATTAGATCCCAGTATTATCAACTATATTGGGTACTTTTGCTTTGGTTTGTGTCTAGACTAACATATGGAGGGAAAATTCTTGTTTAATGGGAAGTTTCTAGGAGGAGCGCCTGTAATCAATATCTAGCTATATATCTATACATATATAAGTATAGATGGACCCGGCAAACTTCGTTTTGCCTTCAAAGTTTTTGTAATGCCCAAGGGTGAACAAAATTGTTTTGTTCCATTATGTTTGCAGTAAATGAATACATCTGCTGGCGTTTCTACACGGGATAATGCCACGTTTAGTTGACAATGGGCAAATAAACCTGTAGAATGTAAAATAACTATTTGTTAGAAGTATTTGTGTAGATTTCGATCGTGTGCTGATTTGTCTAAAAAGCTTCTCATTATACTATAATAGCTGTACCCGTTGCGCTTCGCTACCTCTGAATTGTAATTTTAATGAATCACAATTTTGTTATTTTTTCTATTTATTCAAGTGGATATACAATATGTCTAGTTTTTCCAACTGGTGCATATGTATATTAGTCGGAAGGTTTACCTACACGTGAACATGCAACATATATTGTCCGTGGGAAACACGGATTTGTCAAATTTATGCGACTGCCCTTGCGCTTTATTAATGGTCATCGCAAATGCCAACAGAATCGGAAACTGGAATCTTTTGAAATCGATGGGCATGTCTGTAGCTATCATGGGAATGCGTGGAATCAGTACATCAGTTCGTTTATAATTTCCCGTGATTATAGTATCCTCTATAAGATCATTCTGAATTTTTTTTAAAAAATTCATTATTGGGATTACGATATTTAGGATGCTCTCGAAACTGACCTCAATGATGTTCATATTAATTCGTACCTGTGGTCACTTTCTTAGCGTCATAGTCTGACCTTTTTAATAGCCGTATTTTTATTGGTTTTCCCCAAAAAGTAATTTGCATCATATCAGTAGTATATGTACCGAACCTTACATTCCTACACTGTATCAAACAATTGTCTGTACACCTGGCAGTTGTGAACATATTTCAATGTATCTCAAAAGATATATGGCCGATATGACTCAAATTTTTTGATGTGTTAACATCTATACGCGCGCCTCTAGGGCAGTAAACTATAAATTTAATACATACGCAAGTGTTAGGTTTGTAAGAGTAAATCATCGTTTGTTTGTTCGTTGCTTGGCAGTCGGCATTGAAAGTGATTATTGGGCGATTTTCATATAATTTTCCCACGCGATTTTCTCCGGAAATTCATAGCCGATTTTATTAATTTTTGGATTAAAAAGCTAGTGCGGGTTTCGACGAAGAGTTTAGGCCAAAAATTAAGGCGATCCGATATCGGCGAGCCGAGATTTAAGTGTTTTAATTTGGAGTATTAATTTGGAGTAATATTAAAAAAGTGTTTTGTTGATCTTCGGTTTTGTCTTATCATCGTTTGTTTGTTCGTTGCTTGGCAGTCGGTATTGAAAGTGATTATTGGCCGATTTTCATATAATTTTCCCACGCGATTTTCTCCGGAAATTCATAGCCGATTTTATTAGTTTTTGGATTAAAAAGCTAGTGCGGGTTTCGACGAAGAGTTTAGGCCAAAAATTAAGGCGATCCGATATCGGCGGGCCGAGATTGAAGTGTTTTAATTTGGAGTATTAATTTGGAGTAATATTAAAAAAGTATTTTATGTTGATCTTCGGTTATATCGTACGAATATAACAATGTATGTATGTATGTATGTACAAGTGTCTGTTGCTTTGCATTCTTTGACTTTTGTGGGAATAAAAAAAAGTATTGAGCAAGAATATAATGACACATGTGCTTGCACTGGGTCTTTAAATAATTTTAAGTATTAATATTATTTAACTGTAACGTCATCATATGATTGAACGCTGTTTTTTATTTTCCAATGTAACATTTACGAATGTGTTCATAGAAATCGAACAGGTACCGTGTAGCAAAAAGGTGTTAACACATCGCCCGTGAGTTCGAACACTCATTGGATTTTTTTTTTTAAGTTAGAAGCATTGAAGCATGATTTAAATTGAATCGGATATATATTTTTTGAGATACACTGAAATATGTTGTCAAGTGCCTGGTTTACGGACAATTGTTTGATATAGTACATGTAATAGTCAAATATTGACGCGTGTGGGCAGCACCTCGGCCCTTTTTGCCAACTTGCTTCCAAATAGCCTGTTCGTATATGTAGGCGCACTGTACCATACTGTGAAATTTTCAGGACGATCAAACTATTATTATGATTGCTATAACCGTTTATTTTAAAGGGGTCTGGTACATCTCACTACCACTCTGGCTGTAATTCATTATGTATCAACAACATATATACCAAATCTCATCTTCATACCTCTGATAGTTCATGAGATATAGCCATTTTAAATTTCAAATGATATGGGCGGTGCCACGCTGCTTTATCTAATCACTACCAAGTATAACCAAGGACTGTCAGTAGATCATCAGTACCACATTTTGAAATTTTCATAACAATCGGTACATTAGAAAAGCCGTCAGTGCGATTTTTGAAAAGGGGGCGTGGCACCGCCTACTTCCAGCCTGGCTGTAATTCATGCTGTACCAACGACATATATACAAAATCTCATCTTCTTACCTCTGATAGTTTATTAGATACAGACATTTTAAATTTCAAGTTGTATGGGCGGTGCCACGCCCCTTTATCCAAACATTTCCAAATATAGCCAAGGATTGTCAGCAGGTCATCAGTACCACATTGTGAAATTTTCATAACAATCGGTACATTAGAAAAGCCGTCAGTGCGATTTTTAAAAGGGGGCGTGGCACGGCCTGGGTTACCCTTATCATTAAGGGGTATGAAAAATAGATGTTGGCCGATTCTCAAACCTACCCGATATGCACACAAAATTTCATACATATCGGTCTAGCCGTTTCGGAGGAGTAAGGTAACTGACATTGTGACACGAGAATTTTATGTATATACAGATTTATTTCTTATTTTATTATAATAATGTATCATAATTATATATCTTGTTTATTTACCTTAAAAAAAATATGTGGATATGTCTATTAGGGTGTACTGAAAACTTTTTTTTGAGGGGGGGTTCAAACGACGCGTAATGAATAGGTGATCATGGAAACTTCAAATTTTGTTTCTACGAGGGTACTTATAGTCCCTTACCGGCCGTGGAAGTGTCGATTCCTAGTACATTTTGAAAAAAAAAATAATCTTTTTGGGACAATATGGGTCTCAAACGACGTGTCATGATGAACATATATAGACAAAAATAGTTTCAAAATTTTGACAGAGCATTTTTTTCACGACGTCCCCTTCATCCCCTTGCATTTTCGTCGATGGTCGTAGATGGACACATTTTCATGAAATAAGCCAAGGAATACGCTGGTGAAATTAATCCAGTCGTGACTCAACCACCCTGTATCTTACGTTATAACATACAATTCCGCAGAGACATAATGTTTAAGAAATTTAAAACTCTATGTTTATCAATGATTTATGGGTTGCCTCAGTATTTAAAGTGAAGACTTCAAAATAGCAACAGCACCGCATTTTTTGCTTTGCTTACAATTTGCAGCAAATTAAACAAACTGTTTTCAAAATACTTGTTGTTACCAACTAAGCAATGGCAAAGAGCTCAGCCACATCTTCAAAATTTTGCTTCAATGCTGCTTTTCACTGCGAAAAGTACACAGTGGGAAAAAGAAAATGTGAATAACACCTGACAGCTTCCAGCCAAGCAAATCTTCTGAAATGGCACTGATTCGCTTGATTGCCTAAGAACAATCAACTGCGCAGTTACATGAAGCAAACGATTTCGTTTTTCATTTTCGAATTTCCTGCTGATTTTGTCGAAATGTACAGATCAATATCTTCCAACGGCTGAATAATTTGTATATTAAATTTTGCATGCCATTATATTTTGAGAATACAATTTTGGTATTTGATGTTACACAGTTCAATTTTTCTAAGAACTAAAAATATAGTTACAAATTAATTATGAAGTTAATTTAAAAGTTGTTGCAAACTTGTTGCTCTACTGAAGTACTGCCCACTTCAAGATGTAGAGTACAGCTACATTATGCAGTTGCTTCTGGCAGTCTTGCTAAAACCTCTCACATCAAATACAAATATTATGGGATATATTTTCGTTATTCATTTCCTCATCATCCGGATTATACGGTTGGTCATCGCTCAGATACGGCAATCAAAAACATTCATTATTACACCCACAACGCATCAACACATCATAATGATGATACTACCAGAGAAGTTCTTGTTCTTGTTCTACATTACATTCGTCAAAATTATTATAACGATTATGATGATGGAAATTTGCTTGTGGAATAAAACTTAGACGCACAACATTGGATTTTCAGTTGGCAGTTGGCAGTGCGAGGAATGTAATAACGACTGCAATTGATGAATACTGCGTTAATTTATTTGAAGACCGGTACGTCTGTGTGTAGTGTGTCATTGAAGTTAAAATAAGTTTAAATTTAGAATAGGTTTTATTTTGTGGTTAGTTCAAATCTATATCCAAGGTATTGAAAAGAGTTGCGTATAGTTGAGAAAGAGTTAAAAATTTAGTTGGAGGTAAATCATAAAATGTGTAAATATTCTAAATGTTGTTGAGCACTTGGGTATTGAATAATCAAACTGGTTCTAAAATGAGATATATATCTCCCATATTGTTGTTTTGTAAACAGTAAGACCGAACACATCAATTTTAAAATGTTTAGAAATTAACAGAAATTTAAAGCACAGTAATGTGTGGAGTTCGACATTAATGGTAGCTCTAGATACTCTAATTTGTAACCTCTGGTTTCGGACTTTTCTACGTTTAAGGACAAATTTCATTCTAATTTTGATTTAAAATTTTAAAATCTTTTGAAAATAACAAAAGTTGAAAGCACACCACTGTGTGGAGTTCGAAATTTAACATAGCTGAAGATCAGTGGTAACCAACCCATAGCCACGCGAAGCAGGCAATAATCGTGTATTTCGCATTCATTATTTTAATTCTTTGCATGCCTCCTCCCAACCTCATGCAATGTTAAACTGGCAGAGGGAGGTAATGTGTAGGGAAGGCCTTCCATATTTGAAAGAAGGTCAGTTTGGTCATGATTTCAGACCTTTGAGGTCGTGACTTACACCGCTGGGACGTTTGAGTCAAAGCATCAGGCCCTGCTAGCGCGTTGTGTACAATTCGACAGCGACATCACTTCTGTTTGCACACAACCACTTAATATGTTCGTGTCCGCGCGATCGGTTTTGCCTACCACTGCTGTATATGCCCTAATTTGTATCATCTGGCTTCGAAATTTTCTACTTTTAAGAATTTTTGACTTATTATGATAGCGTGATAATAGCAATATCTATTAAGAATATTAATATTTTTGGAGCGAAGTTCCTTATCGCACGTTGCGGGATGGGGACTAAATGAACAAATTTTAAACAAGTTTTTTTTAACTACTTTATTATTATTATATTTATTATTATCAACTATATTGGGTACTATTGGTTTGGTTTGGTTTAACCCGCCAATGGTGACGCAAAATGAACTTTGATTAATGGTGACGCCGGTCTCATGCACCGGGGTTTTCAACAGAAGATTTTTCGAAACGTGTTGCTAATAGTTAATGTTTTTTTTTGTGCACTTTGACAATAAAATATAATACAAAAGTGTTGCGATTATTTTACTTACATCCACGGTCTCACACACCAGGTTAGAAAAAAAAATACAGAAGTTGTGCTCCCTAAGCAGCTTCGTCATTAACTGATGGTGGGGGATGTGCAATGCTGCAGCTACTCGAAATCGCAACAAAAAACAATAACGGAGAATAAAGTTATACGAATTTTTTAATACAGCTGGTCTCACAGACCAGTACGTCACCATTGGCGGGTTAAAGGGAAGTTTTCAAGGTGGACCCTGTTTATTACATATTGTAGTTTTGAACCCAGTAAAAAGTAAATTTTGAAAAGCCAAAGTGCAAGACTCGCAAAACCATGAGATACAATACTGAGCATGGAATTACATTTGGCAGCACACTTACTCTTACACTGGTACTTTTGGTTTGGTTTATGTGGAGGAAATTTCTTGTTTAATGGGTAATTTTCTAGGTAGAGACTATTTTTTACATATTGTAGTTTTAAACCGAATAAAAAGTAAATTTAGAAATGGCAAAGTGAAAGAAGTTTTAAAAACAACATTCTCTTAAATAAGTGCGTTTTCTTACTTAATTTTCTTAAAAAAAATACTTATTCGTGTTCTTAAACAGAGTACCTCTTCTTAAAAAAATGCCTTATTTTAAATAAGTACATTTGCTTAGAAAAGTAAATTTTCTTACAAGAAGTACATTTTCTTAAAAAAAGTAATTTTTTTAAATAAGTACATTTTCTTAAAATAGTACATTATCTTTCTTAGAAAACTGCCTTTTCTTCAAAGAGTACCTATTTTTTAAAACAATAAAACAGAGTACCTCTTCTTAAAAAATACCTTATTTTAAATAAGTACCTTTGTTTAAAAAAGTAAATTTTCTTACAAGAAGTACATTTTCTTAAAAAAAGTAATTTTTTTAAATAAGTAAATTTTCTTAAAATAGTACATTATCTTACAACGAATTGCCTTTTCTTAGAAAACTACATTTTCTTCAAAGAGTACCTCTTTTTTAAAAAAATACCTTTTTTTTGAGATAAGAACCTACTCCTAAAATTATACCTGTTATTTTGTAAAAAAAAGCTTTTCTTAAAAAAAATACTTTCTCTTAAAAAACTAAATTTTTTACAAAGATTCCTTTTCTTAAAAATTTTCTTTCCTTGAGATAAGTAGCCTTTCTGAAAATAAGTAAATTTTCTTAAAAAAATAACCTTTTCCTAAAAAGAGTACCACTTCTTTTAAAAGTACCTGTTCTTAAAAAAAGTAGTTCTTTGTAAAAAAATGCATACCCTTTGTCTTTTTCTTACCGAAATTAATATTTGTTAAATACTAGCTGACCCGGCGCAAACTTCGTTTTGCCCAAAATATTTTTTGAAAGCGGTTTGGGCCAAATCGGTCAATATATATGATGTTATTCAATTTATGTGGGAGGGGCCACGCCCTCTTGAAATATCAAAAAGATATATAGACGAAAACCTAATTTGGACTATAACCTATCAACTGAAGCCGGTTTTCGCCAAATCGGTTGGATAGTATTAGAGTCTATAGAGGACAAACATACAAACATTGTAATTTATATATATAGATATAAGTACCTCTCATTAAAGAAAGAACCTTTTTGGAAAAATACAATACATATTCTTACAATAAGGACCTAAAAATACACTTTTTTTAAAAAACACATTCAATAAATAAAAAAATTCTTAAAAAAAGTTTATCATTTTACAAAAAGTATTTTTTCTTAAAGATCCATTTAAATTATAGTATTTTTCAACAGGCGCCTCAGGCGCGTCGGAACGAACTAGTACATTATATATAGCGAAAGGAACTTCATTTCACACGAGTGTCCTTGACACCTCATGTAATTTTTTTTTCATGATGATGTCACGCTACCGCTCATTGCTTTTATTTTTAAGTAACAGCTTCTCAATCCAAAGGCTTTGTGGCACTTTCTGAACACGGTCCTTTTCACAGTTGATGACACTATAATTGACTTTGCCTTTATATATTTTTTATACCCTCACCCATAGGGATGGGGTTATATATCATTTAATACCTAAAAAAATGTAACACATAGAAGAAGTCATATTAGGCTCTTAGTAGCTTTGGGCGAATTTCTTTTTAGGACTTTTTAAGACGTTTGAGCATGTCCGTCTGTCTGTCTGTCTGACTGGCTGGGTGGCTGGTCAACACGATAACTGCCGTAAATCTTTACAGAACGCAACGAAATTTTGTCAGTGACTATTATTTTCCAATACTGAGTTTGGGATTGAAAATGGGCGTTTTGACCCCGCCCCTTCTGGTACCTCCCATACAAATCGACACATTTAGCATAAAATCATATTTCTTTCAAATCTTTCTTCTGGTAGATGTGATTAGCTTCAACTCTCACACCGGTTAATAATCTGTAAATGCCTACTTAACTGGAGAAAATGCGCGAAATTGTCACGCCCATTCTGGTACCTCCCATACAAAACAGGGTGTTCGACCGGGTTGTCAATCCGATAAACCGCGTGAAACACTTCCGATTAGGTATAAGTCTTCACGTTATCAAAAGCTAATCACCGATTAAAACAAGGACGTTTTTGCCACGCCCATTGTGGTACCTCCCATACAAAAGTTGTTTGGCCGTCTGGTTGTTCGGCACGGGAAGTCCCGCAAATCCGAACCAATCTTTATGAAAGTTTGTACTATTCAATATTTAGTCAAATAAAGCTCTCATATAGAAAATGAGCTGTTTTGCCACACCCATTCTGGTACCTCCCATACAAAAGTTTGGCGGATGACCCAACTAGGCAATATTTTGCTAAAAGCTATTGTGTAATTAATAACTGACTATTGTGCCACACCCAGTTTCGTACCTCCCATACAAAAGTTGGGCGTATTTCCGGTTTGCCGACTTGATATCTCCAATAAATCATAACCGATCATAATAAAATTTGGTACTGATCAAATTTTTGGCAACAACTTGCCATGCCCATTTTTGCACCTCGCATATAAATATTGGGAGGGAAAAAATTCCCCAAAACCACTTAGGATCGTAACTAATTTGGGTATTCAATAATATTTAAAGCAATATGAATATGGTCACTTTTGAGTATGGGCGTTTTTTTTTAACACAAATCTAACGCAATGGATGACTTAGGGTGAGGGTATGATTAAGTCGGTTCACCCGACTGACACTTATGTACTGGTTGTATACGCTAAAGGTGAGATTTCTTGATTTCAATAGGGGTATTACATGTCTCATTGACACTCAAGATTAATTTAAATTTTAAAAATAATAAAATAATAAATTTAAATTATAAAACCAATTCGCGAAACCCGTGTTGGACCTACCCTAGGGGAGAAAATCCTTAAGCCTGACCAACTAGAGTGTCCAAAACCAAAGTCAAAAGCCGGTTAACCGGGTTTTTTAACTATTAACCGTGTGCCGGTTTTTTAAAAAACATAATTTTCGAACAAACCGGAAACCGGTTATTTGTCGTCGGTTACCCGGTTTTTACTTCATTTGTGTTAACCCTAGAAAGACAACCTTATTTTTTTACACATAAAAGATAACCATACGTCTTAAAGACGTATGATAGTTTGAGGTCTAATTAGTAAAGGTTCCAAAATGTTTTAAAATAATTTTAGTTTCACATTAATAAGATTAAGTCTTGCTCTATAAAGAAATGTTATCCACAGAAACGCCCTCAACTTTTAAACTGCAAAACCGACCAACAGTATTTCCCTTAAAAATCAAAGAAATAAATAAATGCTTATTTGTCATACGTCTCAGAGACGCACCTTATCTCACTAGGGTTAATATCTTACAACAAATTACATAATAGTGAATGATATGATTTTCGAATTGGAATGAAATGTTGGAATTAAGAAACATGATTTAAAATTTTAAATTTGATTTTATGCTTCAATAAGTTCTAAATGATGTTTCGAATCAATTTTTTATCCAGATTTCAAAAGGATGTTATTACTTGAATAAGTATTACTTGAATAAGAACGGTGGTGCAATGGTAGTGTGCGCGGCTCTTGTGCATGAGAATGTGGATTCGATCCCTGCTCTGACCACCTTAAATTTCTTTCGACTGCGGTCACCTCGCTTAGTGACGGCGACACTATCGAGTACTTTACCATGAAAAAGCTTCCCAAACATACTGTTCGGAACCGATGTAAAAATTTAGGTCCCAATCATTGAGTGTAAAACTAGAACGCGCACAGCTCACTGGTTTGTGACAAGCTCTCCCTAATCCCTTCATGAGATGTAATGGGAAACCATTTATTTATTTATTTTAATTAACAATTAATAAATATTTTCAAACATTTTTTTCTCAAATTTGAAAATTAAAATTATTATATAAATAAATGTTTTATTTAAACTTAACGTGAAAATTTGAATTTTATTTTCGAACATAAATCAGTTTCATGCGGATTTGAATGAAAACGCGCATGCCAAATGGGAATGTTATATACATTTCTTATTTAAAATCAAATCGTTGTTGTCATATTTAAATAAAGTTGTGAAATGTTGAGTTTTAATCATGATCACAACACCGGCTTATGCCAAAATAAAATACAGAAAACCGGTTTCTTCAAAAATTGATTTTTCAAACAAACCGAAAACCGGTTTTTAAAAATATGCCGGGTTTTCGGACAGTCTATTTATAACACAAAACAGTATTCCAAAGCAGCGAAGCCGGGGTTGGAATTACCACCCTGTGCAATTTTGCCAATAGTTTGCAATATAAAATATATTTTCGACACGTTATAATTCTGCTGATATAGTGGCTAAGGGGACAAATAATTCTGTAAATTAGAGCTTAAAGTCTTACATTAATGCTATATAACATAAACATGGGTTATACTGTGACATAATGAGCGTTTTCCTAAAAAGCTAGGACCAAAAAATAGAAAGCTTGAAACCAACCACTGTTTGTTTTTGCAGTGAAGTGCCGTTTTTGTGGTTTTAACCCTGGCGCCCGAACTTCATTTTCAAATTCGACAAAAAAAATACACTGAATAAGATGTGTGGGAATAATTGACTTCAGGTTGAGTTGGTACTGAGAGATTTTCGATCGACATCTATTCGCATGTGCATATTTCTTATAAAGTTGGTATATGTATATACGATTGATGACCTTACCAATGGTACCAATTCAGCTACAGTGAGTAGGCATCTGATGATGAGCTTGTAATGACGTATAGAGTAGCCAACTCTCTCAGTAAATTTATGACATTTGGTGCTTTGCAGATGGACGGTTGGACGTTGGAAAGTATTACTTGAATAAAACCAGATAGAGGCTCAAACAAACCAACCAGCAATAAATAAGCAACGATAAACTAAAACCAAATATAACAAAAAAGCAAAAAAAAAAATTACATGAGGCGTCAGGGGACAACCGGTTGGAACGAAGTTCCTTTCGCTATATATTATGTACTAGTTAGTTACAAAACTCCTAAGGCGCCTGTTGAAAAATACTATAATTTAAATGGATCTTTAAGAAAAGATACTGTTTTTAAAATGATAAACTTTTTTAAGAAATTTTTGATGTGTCAACATCTATACGCTGGGGGTAAAAATCTTTTTCACAATACAATCACAAATTTAGAGTAAGATGTGCGATGTAATCGTTAACCAATCGTAAAGCGTTATCAAATCGGTGTGAGCTATGTATGAGTGTATTAGTGTAATCATACGCTGCATACAATATACTCAACACCATCTAGCGTGCAATAGTAGCTACTAATTTTCACTAATTGTCGTACATTATGTTCTCGTAGGCAAATGAAAACAAATAAATAAAATGAATACAAAAACATTTAATTTTAATAACTTTTGAAAAAAATTTTTGCACTTTTAATAAGAAATTTACTAAAACAGAGCAAAATAAGGAAAACTAAAAACTTAACTTGTCAAACTATAAGTCTTCTTCGTCTTTGAGATTGTCATTCATACTTAAAAGCTACATATAAGCACCATCTAGTGTGCAACAGTAGCTACTAATTTTCGAAAACCATAGCTGTAAAACATAGATAAAGGAATTAACTAGATATCGCACATGCCTTGGGAAATGTGTTGTTCAATGGGATATTTTCTAGAGGGAGCTGAATGTAATAATTACAACGTTTGATCCCGAACAAAATATACCTTGCAATATGTATTTAGAACAGGTGCCAACAATAGGTGTGGTAGGCAGCATCAACAAGGATTTTTGTGTTGTTGTCCGTTGCTCTGAAATTAAACAGTAAACAACAGTGAAACAATAACAGTAAACAAAAAGACACAATCAAAATAAAAAAATTTTAAATTGAAAGTGGGGAACAAAATGAAGTTAGTTGTTCGAATAACACAACCTGGAAAATGATACTTTTTTTGTATGTATCAAATCTCCCACAGTGTTGAACAAACGTCAATGAAAGTTATGAGAAACTTCAGTGAGAGTTACAAAACGACAACACAGCACCTAGTGGTAGTACTTGACAACACCTGTGCGATATTTACTTATTTCCTTTATCTATGCTGTAAAATAACTACATGCATTACATTTCAGTAAACAGCTGATTAATTACTTGTCAACCGCAACAAATACAAAATAATAAAATATTTTACAAAACACCAAAAAAATTATAACTCAGAACATAAAACAACACAAAGTGTATCAAAGCTGAATGGAGGTAATGTTAATTCTAATAAAATTTCTATTAGATTCCAATATAAATTAAGATTATAACATATCTTCATTACGTACTGTTGCCTCACACTGAAGCTGGTGCACGACAATTGGGTAACAATCTCCATCTCATGCCAATTATTATGGGTGGAGATTTTAATACAAATTTTGAAAACCCACAGTCGCAAGCTTTATCAAAATTTTTATTTGACGTTTTCCACTTGCATATGAGCAATTCTCCACAAACCCCAATAACTAACAATTCCACTACTATAGATGCAGTTTTCCATAGATTTTTAAATACAATCGAGTCAAAAATTTAAATATGTATCTTATTTTAGTTACCATAAGCCAATATTAACTATTTGTTCTTAAGGCATTTACCATAGATGGGCACTTTGCAGTACTACTAAAATTTCAGTAAAAATAATTCTTTAACTAGTAAATTTTTACTGATTACTAAAATTTTTTTCAGCAATTTTTATAAAGTGCCTCCATGATTATGATGAGGTGCATTGAATTTTCAGTAATCAGTAATGCCCGATTACTGATGATTATGAATACGGGCCCTATGATTTGACTGGTATTGCAAATTAAATTTCATTATTACTAAAAATTTACAGAATTTTTTCAGTAATCAGTAAATTTACTGCTTACTGTAATTTTTAATGCAGTACATATATACTATACTATACTAGGCCAAATAAGTTAAATAAAACAAACAAAAACCAGCAAATTCCTATGTATTTACAATATTGAAAGTTTTGATGCTTTTAATTGATTAATTAAAAAAATATACTAAAAGCATAAGTACTTCCAACTTCATTACTAGATGTTTACACATCTCCCCTGTGATCGGACTCACATTAATTTTTTTTTTTTCTTTTTTAGGTCCTTTTTGTACAAATATGTATTATATTTTCCCGAATAGGTTATTTTTTTAATGTGAGGTACTTCTTTTATTAAAACCTAATATTTTCTTTTAAGAAAACGTAAAATTTTTAACAAGAAGTACTTTTTTTAACAACGGGTACTTTTTAAAGAAGTGGTACTCTTTTTAATAAAAGGTTATTTTTTTAAGAAAATTTACTTATATTTAAAAAGGCTACTAATTCAAGAAAAGAAAAGAAAAGGTATTATTTTATTTTCAAAGAAGGCATTTTTGTAAGAATATGTATTTTTTGTAAGAGAAGGTATTTTTTTGTAGAAAAGTTTTTTTTTTAAGAAATTATATTTGTTTTAGAATTGGTCCTTTTTTTAAGAACAGGTACAATTTTAAGAGTAGGTACTTACTTCAAGAAAGCCTATTTTGGTTTACATAAAAGGAACTCTTTGAAGAAAATATAGTTTTTTAAGAAAATGCAATTTGTTGCAAGATAATGTAAGTTTTTTAGAAAAGGTACTTTTTGTAAGAAAATTTACTTTGCCGCAAAGGTAATGATAAGGTATTTTTTTAAGGAAAGGTACTCTGTTTAAGAACATGAACAGGTATTTTTTTGAGAAAATTAACTTTCTTTAAGAAAACGCACTTATTTAAGAAAGTTTTGTTTTTTTAAACTTCTTTCACTTTGACTTTTCTAAATTTACTTTTTATTCGGTTCAAAACTACAATATGTAATAAACAGGCTCCACCTAGAAATCTTCCCAGTAAACAAAAACTTTATCCCCATATGTTAGTCGAGACACAAACCAAGCCAAAAGTAAGAGTGGAAGAGTAAGTGTGCTGCCAAATATGGTTCCATGCTCAGGGTTGTATTTCATGGATTTGCCAGTCTTGCTCTTTGGCTTTTGTAAATTTTCTTTTTATTGTGATCAAAACTACAATATGTATTAAACAGGCTCCACCTAGAAAACTTCCCATTAAACCCAACCAAACCAAAAGTACCCCAAAATAGTTGATAATAATGGGTTGTAATAAAGTAGTTAAATTTTTTTTCATTAAGCCCCATCCCGCAACGTGCGATTAGGAACTTCGTTCCTATACTTTTAACTTTCACAGTTTTTCATCAAAACGACATGAAAAATTTTAGTCAATAATTTTTTTAATTTCCCCTGGTGTACGTCAATTTACGTCAAACTACTCTCTATCGCATTGACAGCACCACGGATAATGTGGAAGGAAATGTCGGATGAGAATAATGACAGCTCTATACGTCATTACTCTATGTTCGAAACTAGTCATGCCAGTGAGAGAACTTTCTTGAATTATCTATTATCCTAAGAAAACCAACAATTTTCCAGTAAGGAATAATAGATGTTTAAAACGAAGATACGAATTAATGAACGCAAATTAGAGAAGTCGTCCAAAAATGTCTCAGAGTATTCAAAATATGCACTTTGTACAAGCAATTTCTTTCAAAAATAATCAATTTGAGTTTTAAGATCTATATAAGTATACAAATCATTCAAGCAATTATATTGTTTTCTATTCATTTTCTTTCGGAAATAAAATTGTCATTTTCTATAGAAAAAATTCAAACATCTTATATTATTTTTTTCTTTT
This sequence comes from Phaonia tiefii, assembly GCA_963931995.1. Lineage (NCBI taxonomy): Eukaryota > Metazoa > Arthropoda > Insecta > Diptera > Muscidae > Phaonia > Phaonia tiefii. Next base: position 199,683,643 of record OZ008370.1, read on the forward strand.
ATTGCCTTTAGAAAATTGGATGTAGCATATTCAATTTCTGCGACAAAAATTAAACACGATTTTCCTGGAAGATTTTATTTCTTATGAGTAAATAGATTAGTGGTTTCTCTAACTACACCATTTCCAATTGAAATTTGAAAAATATCAATTTAATTTTGAAAAATATCAATTGAAATTTAAAAATTCTATTTGAAATTTGAAATACATCAATTGAAATTTGATAGGCATCAATTGAAATTTGAAAGACATAAATTGAAATTTGAAACACATCAGTTGAAATTTAGAATACATCAATTTAAATTTGAAACACATCAATTGAAATTTGAAAGACATCAATTGAAATTTAAAATTCGTCACTTGAAATTTAAAAATTATTAACCGATTTTATGTATTAGATTTTTAAGTTTCAATTGGTGTATTTTAAATTTCAATTAATGTGTTTCAAATTTCAATTGATGTATTTCAAATTTCAATTGATGTGTTCCAAATTTCAATTGATGTGTTTTAAATTTCAACTGATGTCTTTTAAATTTCAAATGATGTATTTCAAATTTCAATTGATATATTTTAAATTTCAATTGATGTTTTTCAAATTTCAATTGATGCATTTCAAATTTCAATTAGAATTTTTAAATTTCAAATGATTTTTTTCAAATTTCAATTGGAAATGGTGTAGTAATTTTTTTCTTTCCAATATTGAACATAGAGTTTTATAAATATAAGTTATATCAAAAAAATAAATTCAAAAACATGTTTGTTTCCCCTTTTCCAACAGACTTTTTTTACGGTTGGAACTAAAATATTTGTTCAGTGTACACATACATAAATGTATGTATGTATATGTGCGTATCAAGTGTGAACACAAGCGTATATTGGCATATAAGTATGTGCAAATTTATCTGTACATGTATGTGTATAAGTTATTAAAGTCAAGTGCATTGAAGCATAAAGATAAGCTTCTTGTTATTGTGGCTGCCACATTTATTCCCACACTCAACATCACCACCTTAATGGTGATTTAGTATGTTTTAATGTTATGTAGTAAACTGTAAAGTACCGTTAGAGGTTGCATATTTAAGCCATATAAAATTATGTTAATCCGCTTAACATTATGCTAAATAGCAGTAGAAGGAACTGTTAACTGTTTAAAAATTGAAATTACTGAAAGAAGGAGATACAAAATGCCTTAAAAGCGGTGATAGGGGGAAATCTTTAAGAAATTCCAAGCGTTTCGCTCACACAATGAGGAATCAGATTTTAAAGCTTTGAAAAGACTCAGCGATTGTAACCGATTGGTAAATGGACAATAGCAGAAGGATTTTTTTTAAGCTAGATAACCCATTACCCATCGCCGTGGGTAATGTGTACATGCCGCTTACCATGCCCCATGTCTAGCGTGTAATCGTGCAGTTTAATTTTTCATCATCGTGGGTTCCTACCCATTACTTTCCTCATTACCCTGAGGGTCACGTTTAATCGTGATGTTTAATTCCACATTATCGTGGGTAGCTGCCCATTATTCTCGTATACCCTGTGGGTAATGAGTAAACGTTCATTAGCCACTCCCGCGGCGATTTGTTTGGTTTATACAAGGGAGAGGGTGGGAGGCTAAATACGAACTCTCTAACAACATACAAACCGCTCTAATTTAAAAAATATAGTTCCTCTAGAAAAGTGCACACAGAGAAGAGATTCGTTGTCACAACTATATTTACAGCCAACTAAAATCTGGCGGTTCCTTGGACTATCATATTATTCAGTTGTGATAACCAATAATTGTGTTCAGTATCACCAATTGTTATGCATATCAATTGATATGTAATTCAGTTTTGGTTGCAACAACTTAAATATATAGTTGAAGCCACAGCACCAAAAAATAATTGTAATCTGTCAATCGAGTTTTAGTTGTAGCAATCAAATTATCCTGTAGTGGTGAATATTATATTTGTGGGATCAACGAAAAATTTAAAAACTAATTCGGTTGTACCAAATAATATATTGGTATGCTCAACTAATTATGTACTTGAATGTAATGGCTGTCACAACCATTTGCTAATGCTTTAACCTGTTATGAATTTTATAGAAAAAAAGTAAAGAAAATAATTTTTTAATAAAATTGTGTATTTTATATTTAAATATAAACAAAATAATTATTATTTATAACCTGGGTTCGTATTTTGTGCCCATTATTGTCGAATATATTAAAAAATTTTAAATTTTTCGAATATAACATCGATAAACCGCCATTATGCATACATTTCGCAAACGGAGCGTTCAATCGAAATATACCTAATTTTTTCGGCTTTCTAAGGGGTTTCCGTAAAGTGGTCCAATTCGTATGGAATTTTTTTCCTAAAAATCGCCAAAATAAATAAATCGCTAAAATAAAAAAAATAGCTATAATTCGGAATCGGTGCATCCAACCGCAAAACCAATAAATTTTTTACCTACATAGGAGGCTTTCACCTATGGATGCCTCTCATACGGCATCACTTAAAATCCGTTAAACTAAAATTTTTCAAACAAAAAATCGCTATAACTCACATATGTATGTATGTCCGAGTTATAGCCATTTTTTTTATGTTTCATATTTTGATGATTTTTTGAACAAAATATCTTCCATACGATGGACCACTTTATGAAAAATCTTTAGGAACTCGTAAAAAATAGTTTTGTTTTCGATTGGACGCTCCGTTTCCGAGATAGTGGCATAGTGGCGTTTTAGCGATTTTTGATGCCAGTAATTTTAGTTTTAGAATTTTTTTTTTTAAGAAAGTGATGCCGCATTGAAGGCATCCATAGGTGAAAGCCTCCTAAGGAGGTAACAAATTTAATATTTTTGGGATTGTACGCAACGTTTGCGAGATGTAGCCATTTTTTTTAATTTTAAGCGATTTTCTTATTTTGGCGATTTTTTGAAAAAAAATTATTTCATGGGAATTGGAGCACTTTGTGAGAAACCCGTAAAAAATTTTTATTTTTTTGATTGGATGCTTCGTTTTCCAGATACAGAGAGTTTTTCTAAATTTTTTATATTTTCGACCAAAAATGGGGATGGGTTACGGTGGGTATCATATGTATGTTGAAGTTAATTTGTGTCATCCAGAACAATAGTTCCTCCAGCCAAGTGTATACAATTGTTTGCATGTGTTTGTGAAGGCGTCAATAGTGGCGTCATATTCAACAATTATGTTTAAAAGTCTCACTCCACCTCAATTTATGAAAATTTGTATTCTTCGCTGGCTTATATCTATCTACTTTATTGTTTTTTCACCACTATGTTTATCACTTTGTGCTTAAAATATTAGTTTTTCTGTAAAGTCCTCGTGTAACATTCCAATATACGTAGTTTCTCTTTAACAACAAAGCCTCTTGTGAAAACTCGAATACATAACTTTGTAACAAGTGTTTTTGTAACAGAAACTAAATTATGATTACAATAACTAATATTGGAGCACGAATTATAATATTGTACTTTTTATTAGTTGTATCTTCAGTTTCAGATGAATGAGGTTCTTGAAATACTCAAATTGGTTAATACAACTAAAATTCGGTAGTAGTAGTAGTCAATAACATCGACAAATTATTCTGATGCTTGACAATTACGAATTCTGATCAAAATATAGGCTTTATCATGGAATTTCCAATGCCTGAATTGATTTGCAACTAAACTTTCCCCTATGTGTAACATCGTCCTCATCTCCTGTCTCACACATATTATGAGGGACTTCATATTATGCATTTGAATGACGATGCGATCAGTTATAGTCTTGTACGGAATTAAAACATTTCTAGACTTAGGTGAAAAAGGTATATGTTGTAATATATCATAGACGGAGTATATCGAGTAGTGACCAGGTGGTTTTTCAACTATTAAATCAACGGACTTCGCTCAGACCTGGAATGCCTATAATGTCACTGCTCGAGTCTTGATCTCTTACACTGCCGGTACCGCTGTTTAAAGCCATATCTCGATAACATGGCTGATGTTTTTGCTTTGAATTTTTCGATGGCTCTGTAATTATTAAAATATAAAACAAGAGCGCAGTTTCAACATGTTGTAGCAAATTTTGGTGTCTTAATTTCCATTTTATATTTGACGTAGTAATATCGTAAGAGCTGGTAGAAATTTTAAAATATTGTACTCAAAATTATTTTAGCACCTCTTTATATAAGAGCTAAACCTACATTCAAATGCAGATAACTATTTCAATGTCAGTTCCAACTGCATCAATGACAACTCAGCTACATATTTGCTAAGTACATTTACTTAACTTTACTTGCATTGCTGGTATTCTACTATTTGTAACATCTCTCTTCAATATAACCAAAAACGAGAGAAGTAAGAACTCAAGCCAATTTCCGTAAAATACCACAAAATGATGTGAATAGTAAATGTTTTAAACCACTATAGAATCAGTTATATAAAATAAATACAAACCCTACATTCATAGATTCACATCAAGACATATTTTCCTCGTACGTCTAAAATATCGTCAACCCACCTACCGTCACTCGATGCCACTCGGTAACAAATTGCATATATGTTTATATTGTAAACTAAACAAAACTATCAATATCGACCGTAAATACTCACTTAACTAACTCTAAAAAGGATCCCTTGCATTGAAACACTCCACTTTGTATGAATAGATCCATATATATTGTATCGATTTGAATGATAAGAATGTTCTTTACATTCCGTTAAGGAATATAGATACTGTTTGACGTCGGCAAAGGTCACACTTTTTAAATTCAACTTGTTTGTATGAGATTTTGTAAATTTTTAAATTTATCCCTTGTTAACAAATGCACATGGAAACTGGAGCAGCATACTTTCAGGTTAGTTAATTTTTATTAAGAGCATTGAATGATAGAATGGAAATGCGGATTTTAATTTTTAAAGAGTATGTCATCCAGATGTTTTCCTCACTGCTCAAAACGGAGCCTTGTGTTCTGCGCCACATGCCGCAGTAAACTTGGTTCAACTGAGCTGATTTCTCGACGAATATTTTCCTTTAAAGCCACAAGAGATTGGGGATAGTCATTATAAACCCTCTGTTTGAGGTAGCCCCATAAAAATCCATAGGAGTTAGATCGGGCAACCGCGGTGGCCATGGGATGTCCCCAAAGTGACTGATCAGTTTTTGGGGGAAATTTTTCCGAAGCAAATTCATCGAAGCTCTGGCTATGTGTGCAGTCGCCCCAACCTGTTGAAACCACGTGTGTGAAGAGTACGATGGATGAGCTCGCAGGTTTCGCAAAAAGAATTCCGTAATCATGCGTCTATAATTTTCACCGTTGACATTCGTCGCCTGGCCTCGAGATTTATGCGTGGATAAGGCACAATTATCTCATGCGTGGATAAGGCACACCAAACAGTTACCTGGGCCAATGCAATGGTTTTTGATGTTTCAATCGAGGGTTGCATGTTCTTGGAGACCAGTAACGGTAGTTTTGTTTGTTAACGTGGCCGTTTAAGTGAAAATGAGCCTCGTCGCTCCAAGAAATGGGATTTACAGTGCGAAAACGCTCCAACATTGTTTCACAAAAAGTTTTGCGTAAACCAAAGTCATTTTCTTTCAGTTCTTGAACGATTTGAATTTTAAAAGGATGGAACTTTAGATCCGTTTTTAAAATTTCATGAGTAATCGCTGTTGGAAGTCCCAGTGATGCTGCTCTTTTCGGTATTGAAAGTCGCGGATTTTCACGAAAACTGCGTTCAACCAGTTCCATGTTTTTGGGAGTCCTTGAAGAACTACTGGGCCCGGGCCGTGGGGCATTCTTAGCCGAAGCAGTTGCGCGGAATCGCTGCACCCACGAATGAATTAAATTGACACTCGGTACATCACTTATTCGCCGAATACCGAACTTTAAGAATCATTACTCTTAAAAAATGTATCCACAGCGAACGCAAGATGCTCACTCGACCACTGCGACATCGTGGCTGGCAAATCCGCACAATCGATAATTCCAACGGGGCCACCCTCCCTCCTCACCATTTATTACTTTTTGAAATAATCGTATTTAAAAATATAAATTTGCCACCAGACGGGGTAGCTTAAACTGTGACTGCAAATATGGGGAAATCTGTCTGGTTTTTTTAAATGGTAAAACCAGCAGCATCATATCATATACTCCACAGAACACATGTCACAAAAAAATTTTGACAAACAACATTCAACGCACATTCTTTCAAAATAAAGAGAGTTACGAACACGGAAACTTTGCTATATTCCACAATCTCCTTCCTTTATATGTGAGTGTTGTATTCTATTTCCGATCGAATATTGATAGTATAAATATTACAATCCGAACCGATAGTAAACCCATGTAAACATACAGACTCTTGAATGATCCTTCGAAACTTTAAATATGTGTTTAGTCGAATGGGCGTTGCACTGTATTTTCATACCTTAAATATCAAGAACTGCTGATTCCTCTATATCAGAACCACCCACGGGTTAGGTTAGGTGTTGTTGTTGGTAGCACTCGCGAAACTCGCCTTGACTTATTAGTCCCATATCATACCACGGGCTAACGACTTTAAGCGGTAGCCCACCCCAGAACTATGTAGTTTGCTCCAATAACCTCAAGATTTTGTCTGCGCCTATCTATGATAGTTCGTCCAGGTCTTTAATTAGGTAAAATGTCATAAATAATCATATTATCTCTTATCTGTTAGTGCAGGATACGGGCAGCGAAGATGTTCTCATCGTTGTAGCTTCTACAGAAGTCATTTGCCCTAACCTTTATGCTCGTCTAATGTCAAGCAATCATACAGTGATCCTTCAAAATTTACACAAGCATTGATACCATGAGCCTTGCTAGATATCTTCTGAATCATCATATAGGAGCGTTCTTGCAAAATATGCTTACAAGTCGCTAGGGGCATGGTAACACATTCCAATTCCTGTGGAACATTTAAGGTAGTCCCTAGTCTTACCTAGGCCCGGGAATGTCCGAGTGCCCTGGATCATATCTGATGGATAGTGTACAGCTGGGCGGTCTGAGATAGTCATGCACAGATGTTGAGTTCAGGAATACTGATTCCAGAAACTTGATGAATGCCTGATTCCAGACACTTAATGAACGCCTAGTACTCAGAGCAGCCGTGATGTAGATCGTCGCTACTCTCGAAACCTTAGTCAGTAGTGCATAAGAGGCGACATTGAGCAGACTGCACCCACATAACTACTCGTATTTGGTTAAAAAGCAAACAGAAATTCGGTTGTTGCTACCGAATTGCGTTTATCACAACCGAAGTGAAGTTGCCACAACTGAATTTTGTCGCTATAACAGAAATGCGAGTGGAACAACTTCATTTATAAATGGATCGGATCGGAATCGAATTTTTCACTGGTTCACTTTCCACAATGAATTCAGAAATTATTTGGTTGTGACAACCGCTTTTCTCTAGAATTCTGTAACGGCATCAGAAATGTTAATTACTTCTATTACATCATTCGGAATTGTTAAGGCTTCGGTTGCTACAACCGAACTCATTTCCAATTTGGGAAACTGAAGTGGTCACAACTGCAATTCGAGTGGAGTCAGTTCATTTATTTATTAAGAATATACCATTATTTCGGTTGAAAAAACCGAATTTAGCATTTGTTTATATACGATCGAGATACGAATTTAAGTTTTGACTAAAGGGCACAATTTGAAAAATACTGAGTCACAACCTCTTCAGAATGGTCTCGAGTATATATATTCCATCTGTTGTTTTAAAACGTTTAATTTCGTAGATTAAGATGATCTTCCCATCAGCGACAAAGTGTTTAGGGTATCTTTTTTTGCGGAACAGATACATATATAGTTTTGGAATCACCAAAATCAAATAGTCGGATGTCCCAGTACTGAGGATATATTTTGTTCGTGTAGTGCTAATATTATTTCTAGCTTTAAAAAGCTGTAGCTATATCTGTATTAGCTATATAGATATAGCTGTATAGCTATATATATATTATTAGCTATATAGATATACATATATATATATTTTAATATCACGGAAACTATTCATTTGAACTGAGTATGAATATCTAATATTACGACTGTTCATTTCGTCACACATCTATAAGAATATATAGACGTATAAACATCTATATATATTTTTCATATTTAGACAAACAAGCTATATCAAATACCACATCAGACACACATACGTGCAGAACTCCTACTCAGTTATACATATATATTTTATCATTCATTGAGATACTAGTGTAATGATTCATATAGTATCTACAGCAGTTTTGCAATATTTCAGTGACAAATATGTATTATCAGTGTGTGCATGAATGTATATAAGTACATATATGGCATTTTACTCAGTGTTAAATAAACTTTCATTTCCACACAGTCGCTGCCATATATGTAGATATATAAACACATACATACTGTATGAAAAGAAAATTTATACTTTTATATTTGTTGCAAATAGTATTGAATTCTAAATAGAAACAACTCGCATATACAAAAACTATATTTCCTTCAATTTCCTGTTCGTTGCTATATCGTTTGATCTTATTATTAATATAGAGTAGATAGATTCCTTAATGATGAATGTATACAACACCAACGGCAAAACATTCAGAGAACTACACGCATACCGTAGATTCGTTCTACATAAAATAAATAGTCGAAAACAAAATATTGGTTGTTGCATTCATTTGCAGCAATAGAACATTTGTTGCATTGATCATATCACTTCTTCAGTCATTAATAACCAAAAATGTTTACAACAAACGAAAAACGTTTAAAACAAATTGTTAATATGTTTACCTATTTTTAAAATTTTTAAAATTTTTTTAACATTTAATTTTTAACATTTCAAACACATCGAAAAATAATTCTGATGTATGATAGTTATGAATTGTAATTAAGATATAGTCTTTATCAACACTTCCCTCTAATAACTACATGTTTCCCCGAAAGTAGGGGCTATTTCTTTCAAATCTGCTAATATGTCTTTCAAACAAGCCAATTATTATATATGTACTTAAACTACAACAGCTGTATTGACTTTCAATAAAGTTCTTATTTCCCTAAACGTAAACCAATTTTTAAATGTAGTATTGTTTCATTGTAGAACTATTTGCTTATAGCACACAGTTGTTTTTTTCTGATCTAGCAAACATTTCTCAATTCTGTAAAAAAACCGATTGTAGGTAAAGAGCCAGTGAGTCTGGCCATATATCAACATTGAAAATCGCACAGTCCGGTATATTTCAGAAAATTTCCAAAATTGCTTACTTTTAGCTTTGTTCGATTTCCAAGAAAACAAAAATGTTGGTGTTTTCTTTTTGTGTTTGTTTTTCAACATATTTTGATAAAATTGTTCATAATGCGGACAAGAAATTTAAATTTTTTTCGCATAACAAATATTCGATATTTTCGAATTTTGGGAATCGAAAAGTTTGATATCTTTTGTCCTATTCCTTGCACTGTATCTCATTCAGTTTTGGAGATATTGGCCTCAATTTTTCTTTGTTCTAAAGAGTGGTTAGCTTTATTTAATATAGTTGCTAAGATTTATTTATACCAATTGCTGTTCGGATGTCGGAACTATTTAACCGTGCTGTTGGAATTAGCCCATTTGGTCCAAATATTGGCTGGTTTCCTTTGTAAGTTTTGAACGGTGACATATACTGACTACATTCTTGGGCTCAGGTGTTCTTTCTTATAGGACAATGGTATGAGCAAAAATTAAATTCTCCAACTCGAAACAGGTTTGAGTCAAATAAGGAATTACAAATTTCAGACTAAGAGACCAATTGGTCCATAGAATATTTTCTTTGATTTTCTTCACAATTATTTTCAAAAAAGAAAATAATTATAATAATACTACATAATATGTGGGAATTAAATAAATAAATGGTTTCCCATTACATCCCATGAAGGGACCGGGGAGAACTTCTCGCAATCACTGAGCTGTGCGCTTTCCAGTTTTCACTCACTGTTTGGGACCTACAGTTTTACACCGATTCCGAACGGTATTTTGAGAAGCTTTTTCATGACTATATACTCGATAGTGTCGCCGTCACTATGCGAGGTGACTGCCGCCGAAAGAAATAATATTTTTTTTTCTTTTTGTCTCATATGATTTTTTTAGTTCAGGGAGCCGGTTGAGCCAACCTTACTTTTATTCAACTAACCTTTATTCAACATATTCTATTCAATAACTTAAGCTTTTAAAAAGTTTCTGGAAAATAAAATGTAAGCATAATTTAAATATCTCCGGTCTTTGAAGGGTAAATAAGCAGTTTTATACCCTAACAAATAGGCTGAAGCCTTGTCTATCAACTGAGTCTACCAAAAAAATATAAACACATTCAACTTAAGTGGTTTTATCCCAAAAGCGAGGTTAAGAAATTGTTTTTTTTTAGTACTGGCCCCTAACGGGTTAATAAAATAAAATATTTTTAGATGCAAACTTACAGATTCTTGAAACAGCTTTCTAGTGACATATATTCTAACAGGATCGGTTTATAAATAGCCAACTTATGGGCGATTATACGTTCAAGATTTGGAGGCCTAAATTTCGGGAAACATGGACCGGTACCAACAATTTTCTTCTTCCTTTTTATTTGCGTTTTATGCCCTTTTAGGAAAAAATAACGAAAATAAAAAAGCCGAGGTTCACCCATGCCAAAACCTAACTTAATGTTTTAATGGGGAGGCGGAACAAGGAGTGGTCCAAATAAAAAAACCAAAATTCAATTTTGGTGTTAGTTAAATTCGTGCAAACTTTGAAGAGTCTAACTTCAAAACTACAGTTAAAGTCAAAAATATCGCTTTTTTGCCCATAGTGCATTCGCTGAAAATTGGTCCATAGTATATTTTCTTTGATTTTCTGTACATTTATGTTCAAAACAAAATATGATAATAATAATAACAATATTTTGGGGAGTATTGAACCAAAATAGATACAAATAATACGATTAGATTGATATTCTGTATGCAAATTGCAGTATGTAGCAAATGGTCCCTTAACTTAACATTCGTATTTTTTTCCTAACCTAACAACAGGGTTAAAAAAATATCGTCTTTGTAAAAAATCTTGAATTTGACCAACAGAACTTCTTTTCTTCAACAGCGTCCAATGAATATTGTACATAGTTGGAGAGGCTGATTTGTTCTCCAATTTCGCAGAGTAACTTTTGCTGCCGCCCGATTGAACACAAACAAGATAGTGCCAATTTAATGAAAAAATTCTGAATTTTTAGTGCCAAAACTTGAATAACTATTTGTTCCTCATCAGCTTTAAAAAAGTGGATACGCAGCTAAATAGGTGATACAATTCTCTTCGGAACCATGGTATAATTTGTACCAATCAGAGTTCATTTGCCTGAGTTATGTCCCAAACTCCCAATATAACACACATTTAGCATATAAATCGAATTACTGCCGTTGAATTGCATACAGGTAGTACTGTAATTCATCAAAAGGCAAACATTGACATTATTGTAATGTTTTTATACCTGTTAAATAGTTAAATTTGTGAACTTAAACCATTCTTGAAATAACTCCAAGTACGATATTCCAGCAGCATTTTGTGAAAAAATTAAATATAACATGTTGGGGTAACGCAGGGATTCGCTTTTCTGTTTATTATGGAATATTAATATATGAACTAACTAATACCATGGTATTTTTAGCCTGAAATCAACTGCGTTTTTTGTAGACCTACATAGTTTTATGTTTCTCATCAAAAACACTATGAATTTTAAGTGTGATCCTACCTGGTAATAAACATCATATACTTAATGTCTTTGCCGGCAGATATAATAAATAGTACTCAGAATTCTTGGAACGGTGAGAAAAATATATTAAATTTCAATAAGTTAACGGAATCTGTCAATGATTGTAGCTGTCTATTTTGGTTATAAAATACACGTGTTTACTATGTTCAAATTGGTGTTACCAGACAACGAACATACTAATTTAAATGACAAAGTTTACAGACTGTATAATACTTTGGTTACTAAATATTGGATTCAAACGATATTTATCAAAATTCTTAGATGTAATAAATTTGAATAAATTCGCGTTAAATGCGAACTTTGAACCAATGTGTAGTAGTGGACAACAAATCATCATTCCCTTAAGTAGGGACCCTAAAATGAGGAAATTCTTCATTGAATAAAGTGTTAATTTCGAACTATTTTACCACTCCTCATAAGTATAGACACGATTTAGCTAGAAATATCGCTGCGGACGACCAACAAATTCAAATACTTGTACTACAGCGACCATGAACTTGGAGAAAATTTTCAATTTAATGTATAAAAAATCATCAGACTTACTTTAATTTCAAAATTTAAAGTACAAATGAATAATAATTGAGTAAATTTTAGGATCTAAACTTAAAGAAACTCTCTTGGAATAAGGTCTTCGCTCTGGGGACCATCCTGGACATCGAGGGAGCCTTCAATAACATTCAACCTTAGGCGATTCTTAGGTTGTTACAGAATCTAGGAGTCCACAGCTTAGTGACACGCCTAATTGGGAAGCTTCTGGTGGATAGATCCGTCATACCTGAATGGGGTGGTGTTACAATGGCTAGGAACGTTAAGAGGGGGGCACCGCAGGGGAGTTCTGTCACCACTACTATGGTTAACTTCTGTCAATCAACTGCTTCTTCAATTGGACAGGGGCGAATGCCAGGTCTTTGCCTATGCCGATGATATTGCTATCATCTGTGAGGGTAGAAACCTCAATTTACTTAGTATTCGTACAACCAGCCTACTTAGTCTGATTTCGAACTGGACCGCTAACAACGCACTATCACTTAACCCACTTAATACCGAGCTTATCTTGTTCTATCGGAAATATAAAATACCAGCATTTGAACTGCCGTCAGTTAATGGGGTGCAATTACAGTTGACGAAAAGGTCAAGTATCTGGGAATAATTCTCGACAGAAAACAGATTTGGAAACCGAATGTGGAGGAGAAAGTGAAAAGGCGTCTGTTGCTCTTTACTGCTGTAAAAGGGCGATAGGAAATCTGGGGACTGTCTCCTAAGATCACCATGAGGATTAACACGGCAATAGTCTGAAAACTACTTCTCTATGGCATCGTAGTTTGGTGGAGGTCCCTCCAAAAGAAATATATTCTGAATTCCTTGATGAAATTTCAAAGATCAGCACAGATTAGCGTTACTGGGGCACTGCACTTAGTGCTATCCTGAACATCTGTACTCCTGATATCATGGCCGAATGGAAGCCGCTACATCCCTGGTGAGAATCCGAGATTGTGGCATTTTGATATTGGGGTATTCCGGACACGATGAATTACTGCACCGGATCAACTCTATTCCCATAAAAACGGAGTACTGTGTCCCCTACCTTCTACCAGCAACAAATCTAAGGACTTCTATTCTGAACAGGAATACCTGGGAAAAGTCACTGGAAGGGGACACCAGTGGTATCAGATTTTTCACGGATGGGTCAAAGTTGGACGATCAAGTAGGCTATGGGGTCCATTCATCGGACGTAAATGTAAATATCTTCTTCAAGCTACCTGATCACTGTAGGGTATTTCAGGCGGAAATTACCGCCATACTGGATGTTGCTGAACTACTGAAAAGTAGTGCCACAAACCCTACGGAGAATATGTATCTACACAGACAGCCAGGCTGCCATAGAATCCCTGGAAACCATGTTTTCTACGGCCCTGACGTTGAAAGAATGCCACTCATCACTTATGGTGATGGCAAAGTATTTTGACATCAGGCTGATCTGGCTACCGGGACACAGCGACATTCCACGCAATTGCGTAGCTGATGCGTTAGCTAGACAGGCCACTACGGCACAGGTTATTCCGGTAAAAGAAGGTGTTAGTATGCCAATCTCTACCTGCCGTTTGCAGATCAGGCAGTGGGCCGATAATATGTTCAAGGACAAGTGGAGACTTACTTCAACTTGCAAACAAGCCAGGGTCCTCTGGCCACAGGTGGATAGGAATGGGACTAAGCAACTACTTAAGTTATCCACAATGATGGGTATACTTACCGTTATCCACAATGCTGAGAAAACTACGGGTATCACAATGGGATTCTTTAGCCTAAGTGTGCTAGACAGCGTGGTGTCTTACAGCCTTTCCAACCAACCAAACTTAAGGAAGTTTTCAACTCAAATTAAAAAATAAACAAATGGTTTCCCATTACATCCCACGAAAGGACAGGGGACAACTTCTCACAATCACTGAGCTGTGCGCTTTCCAGTTTTCACTCACTGATTGGGACGTACCATTTTACACCGATTCCGAACGGTATTTTGAGAAGCTTTGTCATGGCTATATACTCGATAGTGTCGCCGTCACTATGCGAGGTGACCGCCGCCGAAAGAAATTTGTAGGTGGTCAGTGCCGGGTTTGAACCCAGGATCTCAATTACAAGAGCCGCGCACACTAACCATTGCACCACCGACGGCAACTCAAATTACTTAATCTTTTTTCCTGACTCTATGGACCATATTCTGTCTGGGTTGTATAAAAACACAGAAATTATTAAACGCGATAAATGGAAAAGTACCCGTATATGTGGGTAGTGTTTTCAAAACAAATTGATTTCGTATTTCTACTATCTGTTTCTTTTACATTAACATTTGCAATTGCAACTCTTTTTCATTAACATACACACACACTCTCACATATCATGATAACCTCCTTCCTACACATACATACAAACATTGTATCGACTATATTCATTTCAAGTATTTCTTTGAATTGGTTATGTGGAATTCATTTCACATTCTTGTATCTTAAATGCTATTTTTCACTGCGATATATGTTCCTGGAATATTTATTCATGGAATATCTATTTTCTATTCCGTTTCCCTAACCAAATGTTGAGGTTGCTACACCACATCACTTCCCCCTTTTATCTTGGTTAAAAGTGTCGTTGGCTTTTTTTCTTTTGGTATAACAAATTTAACACTCTTAACATGAATGACATCATTTGGCTTACTATCGTCGCTGCCATCATCATCTGTATAGTGTGGAAGACATCATCATCATCATCGTCATCAGCGGCACCATCAGTGTCACCAATACACACCACCACTTTGTAGTTTAAGTAAATACATTATACAATTTGCTTGGTTGTGTTTATTCTGTAAATCCATATACATATATCAATATTACTCCAGCTTTTGAGACATTTCATGAGATTTTGTATGAGTCTTCATAAAAAATGTATCCCGTTGGACCCGGTTTACAGATAAAAACAAAACCAACAAATTTTCATGAAGATATATGCATATGATATTTGAAATATAAGTAACCACACTCAAGGTCAAACAGATGTATATCATTGGCTACTTAATGGGTTTGCGAGTGTTGTATTATATTTAAAAGGCCTGGTCGAAATTTATTTTTAAACCGAATATGTACTTACAAATTTACCTATCCGGTCTCGGACAACACCCGGGGGTAAGGGACCTAACAGCACGAAGATAACATATTTTGCCAACCAGTTCGATCTTTTGCCTTATTTTCCAGTTGGCACTACCGAGTGTACGCAGGGATCCTGATGCCTCCAGTGGAGTCTTGGTCTTCCTATTTTTCGTCTTCCTTCTAGTTCGGTTTCGAAAACCCTTCGTGGTGGTTCGTCTTCATCCATTCTACTGACATGGGAATCGCGTTATTTTGATCCGCTTAACTATGTCAATGTCGGAATATAGCTCATACAGCTCTTGGTTCATGCGTTGCCAATACTCGACGTTGTGCACTATAGAGCCATAAATTTTTCGGAGTATTTTTCTCTCGAAGACTTGTATAGATGTTTCGTCTGCTTGCGATAAGACCCAGGATTCTGCGCCATAAAGAAAGACAGCTTGTATAAGAGTTTGGTATAGTTGGACTGTTGGTATTCGAGAGAGGAGGGCTTTATCTCTAAAGTGCTTGCTTAGCCCAAAATAACATCTATTCGCAAGCACAATTCTCCGTTTGATCTCAAGGCTGGCATTGTTGTTTTTGTTTACCGCAGATCCGAGGTACATAAATTCGTCCAACACCTCGAAGTTAGAACGGTTATCAACGTTCACGCTTAGATCTGATCTCGTGGAGGCCCTGTTCGATGAAACCATTAATTTTGTCGTGTCCTGATTTACCGTCAGACCCACTTTTCCTGACTCCTTCTCAATTCTCGAAAACACCGCAGTAACTTCTCTAACTGTGCGTCCAATGATATCTATATCATCAGCATATGCGAGCAGCATGTGACTTTTGCTGCTGATGGCTTTAGTTATGTTGACTGCAGATCTCTACTAAGATGTTTAAGAGATCGCCTTGCTCGAGGCCTCGCTTAGTTTCGAAAGGTTCGGTAAGATCCTTACCAACTTTCACTGCGGATTTGGTGTTCGTCGAGTTTTTCCTACAAAGGCGTATGAGTTTTGCAGGAATACCAAGCTCAAACATTGCTTCATACAGTTTCTCCCGTATCGGGCTGTCGAAGGCCCCTTTATAATCGACAAATAGACGATAGGTATCGAATTGGTTTTCGTGGGTCTTCTTCAGGATTTGCATAGCGGCCTGTAGCAGATTTGGCGATCAGTTGTCGATTTTCAGGCCTAAAGCCACACTGGTACACACAGGTCAGCTATAATTGGTATTAGTCTTTCACACATTATACTAAATAGAACCTGATATGCTATGAATAAAAGGATAGACTCGGGTCACCTTTTTTAAACATGGGACATAGTACACTCAGACTCCAATCGCTGGGCACGCATTAATCTAACAAAGTTTTGCTAATGAGCTGATGCATGCCCCTTATCAGCTCATCGCCGCCAAGCTTAAATGGCTTTGCCGGTAATCCATCGGCTCCTGCGGCGTTGTTGTTCTTAAGCTGGTCAATAGCTGATCTGACATCGTCTTGGTTAGGAGGGGGACAATCGATGTCGTCGTCATTATTGTGATCGTGTGTCTCATCGTCATTGGATGTCTCAGGTACCAGTAACGCGGAGAAATTATCTCTCCATATTTCCAACATGCTCTGCACATCTGCGATTAGATTTCCGTTCTTGTCTTTACCGAATAGGCTATGTGACCCTGTATAATAATACCTACCTAGTGTGTCAAGTTTTAAGTAGAAAACAATTAAAGTTTCCCCACTCTGATGCGTATTCACATTACTTTCCCATCTTTTTGCGACTTGCGAGCGGTTTCATATGAAAATTGAAGGTTTTTACATATAAATGCAAAAAAAAGTGAATTCATGAAATTTGACACACTAGGAGGGTTTTAGTAGCAGGGTCGCATATAGTAAAGTAAATATATCTTTCGTAAAAACTAGTTATTCCTTGGTTTTTGTTTCATTTTCTTGTAATACTAAGATTTTTATGTCTATGTTATTCCTAAACATTTATTGGATGTGATGTGTTTTTCCTAAACTAAATATGTGAGAGTCTAGATCGGATGGAATAATGTTATTTTCACGATTATTTCTGAACGATAGATTTAATGCAAAAGCAATGTTTCCATGTATTTAGATTTCAAAATTATGTTCACAAAAATAACACTCTTAAATGGAATACAAATTTATTGACCTCAGAATACTCAAAGGACACTGTAATACAGTGCAACACGAAAAAATATATTCATATACGGACACCACTACGTGATAAAAGATCAAAAAAAAAAAGTCCCGTGTCTCCCAGTTTTGCCCAATGTCATGCACTTTTTTTATGGGCCCCCAACGATTTGGGGCCTCGGTGTCATTTTTGCAAAAAAGTGATCATTTTGTCAGACACATATCCTGCAAACCGGTTGGAATTTTGATTTAAGAATAAAAGTTGTGAACATATAAAATCCAAAATATACATCTTTAAGGTAAAAATGGCTCATTTTTTGTCTTTTTTCACGTAGTGGTGTCGTATATGGTTTAATTTCCATGCCTTAAAAAAATGAGAACAGTGAAATTAAAAAAAATTTCCGGATTTTATTCAATTTTGCAGCTACCTAACCGCTACTTAAGCCCTACCTACACGGCGTTCAGAATCATTCCTAGTAAGTTCATATGTTCTAGAAACTTGTTTACTGAGATCTGGGGTACATTCTTGCAGTTGATTGTTTCCTTGACTTTTGAACGGGTTGCTACCTTTGGACCTGGACAGGGGAAAAAGGTAAAAAAACCTAAATTTTTTTAAAATTTTTTTGCGATTTTGACCTTGAAGGTGAAGTTTTTTTGATTTTATATGTTGACTATTTTTGTCCATGACAAGAGCTACTCTTGACTTTTGAACGGGTTGCTACCTTTGGACCTGGACAGGGGAAAAAAGGTAAAAAACCCTAAATTTTTTAAAAATGCTTTTGCGATTTTGACCTTGAAGGTGAAGTTTTTTTGATTTTATATGTTGACAATTTTTGTCTATGACAAGAGCTACAACTTTCCCTCCGAAAGAAAATCAAAATTCCGAACGGTTTGCTATATATCAACCTGACAAAATTATCACTTTTTTGCAAAAACGACACCGAGGCCCCAAATCTTTGGGGGCCCATTAAAAAAAAGTGCATGACTTTGGGCAAAACTGGGACACACGGGTCTTTTTTTTTTGTCTTTTAACACGTAGTGGTATCCGTATATGGTTATATTTCCATGACTTAAAAAATGGCACACAGTGTAATTAAATAGGAGGAGCAATTGAAGAATAACAAGTCTTGCCAGACTAACCATCTTTAATTCTTTTAATACCGATCTTTTAAGAGCAAATTTCATAATGATGTTTTTGTAATTCTGCTTTTTTATGATTCAGAACATTCAGTTGTGTTCCTGAAGTTCCAATTCTATATTTTGACCAAAATCAAGGTCCAAACAAATAATTTACAGTCTGTTTCCGTAACACGGTGGTTCCAAATGCATTTTTTGTTTTAAATTCGAATTAATTTATTCGAATTAATTTTTAACGCTAGTTTTGGCAACATTTTCCACTGACCACTTGCGATTTGACTGATTTTTGAAAAATAAGTTATATACTGTGGTTTTGAAAACTAAAATCTAGTTTCTATAAAGTTCTATAAACTAAATGGAAGCTATTTTGTTTTATTAAATGCTTATGTAGACTCGTAGAACTAATTCTTTGAATAGAGGTTGTAGCAACCGTAAATTCGAGTGTTGCCACGAAACTGCGGTTGCCTCAACCGAACTGAGGCTGTCACTGTACAACTTAAGGGGCCCTTAGACCTGTAGATACGTTGCAGTGACTTTAAGTTGACATCAACTTATTCATGGTGTAAGGTGAAGTTGGTGATTTGTACAAACTAGTTGATGTAAAATCAAAGCGATTTTGATTTTATGAAGTTCATATTAACCTAACCATCAGTGTAAGGGGGAGTTGCATCAACTTTCATACGCATTTTGAAATATTGCAATCTCTCTTTAAAATTTCATTGCCATATCATTTATTCAGTTTTAGATAAGAATGGTTTTTGAAACCAAATTTGAGATCACATAAATATACATATATATTTATTTTTGAAATTAAAATAATTCAGTCGTTTTATTTAACTAAACTTACAGGTAAAATATTCAACATAAAACTTTAAGTAGTTTAAACATTATTTCTTTTCATTATGGCTAATTTCATTTCTTCCAATTCTATTAATTTCTTATTTTTTTCTAGTTTGCTTTCAACATCCATTTTTTTATAATTTTCCATGACGGCGTTGTGCCGCTCTATCTTCTTGAATTTTTTCGATTTATGGTCATTCATTTTTTCCAAAGAGCGGCAAATTCTCTTCATCATCCCCTTCATCTCCTTATTATCCTCTTTGACAAATTCTATTAATTCACTAGCTTTTGAACATAAATTATTCTGAGTCCCCACTTCTTTTTCAATCAATTCTGATGTTGTCAACTTTGCTCTTGAGTCTTGTGGAACTGATTTCCGCTTATGTGAGATCGGAAGGGTAGAGGCTTCTTCGTTCGTTATTTCTTCAATAATTTCTTCTATCATCCCATCCACGTTGCAATCATTTGGTACATTTTGTGACGAATTTGATGTAGAGAGAAGAATTCTGCCAGAGGAAATTTCTCTCACCTCGAGTTGCGGTACATTTTCTTTATTTTGTGAGGATATGGGCAGCCCGAATGTATATGAATTATTTATACCCTCTATGGAATCCTTCATTTTAACCAGTGGCTGAAAGTGTTTTCATTTGGTTTTCTCCTTCTCCTGTTCCATCTCTATGTTTGAAGTTGGATGCAGCCTTTTTGCGAACATATCGTTTTTGATCCGTCCAAACCTACATATGTACATAAGTTGAAAAAATTATCTGTACAATACCTACCATGTATTTAATTTGTTACCTTTTTCCACTCAAAAATGTTTTTTACTGGCGGTCCAGAACTATTGAGTTCTTCATTGATAGCTTTCCAGAAAGATGCCACTTGTTCCTTCGAGTCTTTAGTGTAACCACCTGCTATGGACGGGTTTTCTTGCATTCGTTGCAGTAAAATCGTCATTTGACACTTATTTATTGAATTAGTCCTTAAAAAAAATCGTTACTTTATATTTTAAGACAAGAAAACCAGTACTTACATTTTATGTATTATACGTTCGCCTCTAAAAACTCAAGTGAACAAATTGAAGCAAAGTGGCGAACAAATTCGCCCGAGAAAAGTATTCACGATAGGGGGAATTTTTTCGAAGTTGCCACTTGTTCGGGCGAGCAACAATTGTGATCGCTATTTTGCGAATGGGGAACACATTTCGGGGGGAATTTTATTTGCGATAAGGGTGATTAGGAATTTTTTGTCGAAAAATAGCCTAAATGAACTTTTAACTAATAAATTCTGAATTTTCTTCGAGATTTTTTTTTGCAGATTATGAAAGTTCAGATAATTTTCAACAACTTTTATTACGATAAATTTTTTTGTTTTCGAATTCCTTCTTGTAGGAAAATCGATCTGAAAAAATCAACATTTTCAAGGTCTCAACAAAAAAACACTATTAACAGTGGTACCGTGTAGCAAAAAGGTGTTAACACATCGCCTGTGAGTTCGAACACTCATTGAATTTTTTATTATTGTGAAAGGTAAGTCAAATAAAATGTGGGTGCGGAGCATTCTCAGAGCAAAGAGAATAATGACGTGTTTATATGCACATATATAAAAATGAGATAGAAGAGAGCAAAGAAAATTGTGAACTTGTGTAGCGTATGTACGAACATAACAATGTATGTATGTACATGTGTCTGATGCTTTCCATTCACTTTGTTTTTTGTGGGAATAAAACAAAAAGTATTGAGCAAGAAAATAATGACACATGTGCTGACACATGGTTTTTAAATAATTGTATTAAAATAAAAAAAAATAAATGGTTTCCCATTACATCCCATGAAGGGACCGGTGAGAACTCCTCGCAATCACTGAGCTGTGCGCTTTCCAGTTTTCACTCACAGATTGGGACCTACAGTTTTAGACCGATTCCGAAGGATATTTTGAGAAGCTTTTTCATGGCTATATACTCGATAGTGTCGCCGTCACTATGCAAGGTGACCGCCGCTGAAAGAAATTTTTTTTATTTTTTTTTTTTAAGGTGGTCAGAGCAGGGTTCGAACCCAGGATCTCATGTACAAGTGCCGCGCACACTAACCATTGCACCACCGACGGTGCAATTGTAAGTATTAATATTATATAAATATAACGTCGTCATATGATTGAACGCTGCTTTTTATATTCCAATGTAACATTTACTAATGTGTTGACAGAAATCGAACAGGTACCATGTTGCAAAAAGGTGTTAACACATCGCCCGTGAGTGCGAACACTCATTGATTTTTCTTTTTGTAAGAATATGTATCATATTTTCCCAAAAAGGTCCTTTCTTAAAGAGAGGTACTTCTTTTATTAAAAGCTAATGTTTTTTTAAGAAAAGGTACTATTTACATAGGTACATTTGGTACATAATAATTGACACAAAGTTTTATTAGAAGCATTGAACGATAGAATGGAACTGCGGATTTTATTTTTTAAAGAGTATGTCATTTAGATGACCGTTGACATTCGTCGCCTGACATCGAGAATTTTCGAAAAAAATGGTCCAATTATCTCATGGATTATCTCCAATTATGTCACGGCAACGGATAAGGCACACCAAACAGTTACCCTGTGGCAATGCAATGGTTTTTGATGTTTCAATCGAGGGTTACGGGTTCTTGGAGACCAGTAACGGTAGTTTTGCTTGGACGTTTTAGTGAAAATGAGCCTCGTCGCTCCAAAAAATGGGATTTACAGTGCGAAAACGCTCCAACATTATTTCACAAAAAGTTTTGCGTAAATCAAAGTCATTTTCTTTCAGTTCTTAAACAATCCTTTTTTAAAATTTCATGAATAATCGCTCTTGGAAGTCCTAGTGACGCTGATCTTGTCCGTATTGAAAGTCGCGGATTTTCACGTAAACTGCTCTCAACCAGTTCAATATATTCGGGAGTCGTTGAAGATCGACTGGGCCCTGGCCGTGGGACTTTCATAGCCGAAGCAGTTTCGCGGAATCTATGCACCCACGAACGAATTATATATATACTCGGTCCATCACTTACTCGCCGAATACCGAGCTTTGAACAAAATTGTCGACGAACAATTACGTACAAATCATTACTCTTAAAAAATGTCTCCACAGCGAACCCACGATGCTTACTCGACCTCTCCGACATCATGACTGACCAATCCGCAAAATCGATAATTCCAACGGCGCCACCCTCCCTCCCCACCGTTTATTAATTTTTGAAATAATCGCATTTAATAATATAAATTTGCCACCAGACACCCTGTACTTAATTTCAGAAAGGCTCCTAATCTCAAAAGAAGAAACGAAAAGGTATTATTTTATTTTTAAGAAAGGGTACTTTTATGAAAAAGAATTTTTGTAAGAAAGGTAATTTTTTGAAGAGATTAATTTTTTTTGAGAGGTGGAAATTTTTTGGAATTTGTTGATAATACTTGGTTGTAGCATAAAAGTATTGAAAAAAAAAGTTTAATTTTTTTTCATTTAGCCCCCCAACCCGCAACGTGTGATAAGGAACTTCTTCCAAATATGTTTGACGTTTCCGAAATTAGCTCTTCAACATGCATCTTTTGCGACACCCACCACGTGTTTTTTAGTACACCCTAATAACCAGCCGTTGGATAAATGTGCGTGGGTTACGTATGAGTAATATTATATGTTTAGAACATGTATACTCGCCCATGTGTTACTTACTTACAGATTTAAATCTTTAGTGCCATCCATTTGGATCTTGTTGAAACAGTAACATTTCATCATTATATGTGAATTTGTATGTTCATGAAAATGCGCATAAGTCAATAAATTTTAAGCTTAAGAAACTTACAGTCCTGTGATATGATACCTTCAGCTTAATTACAATATTAACCTAAACAATAAAGCCTGTGTCATTATTACGTCTAATGTCTGTGTTGAACATCTGCTACACAAAGAAATCCATACAATCTTACAGCAAAAATAAACAATTTCATTTAGGAAAATAATCAAACGACAGAGTGCAGTAATACACTGGAAAACATCAAAAATCCATTAAATAATAAAATGAATCTTAATGTCTGCTTGTATTCGTAACGATTGTATGAGGGTGCTTTACACCATATAATAATAACAATAACAGTTTGTGTAATGTTAACATAAGAAAGAGTTTAAATGCACACTGGACGTGCACATGGACCAGAGACCATTGACAAAGTGTCAAGTAAAGATACCACATGGTATGTTGAAAGATTGTAACTAAATGTCTTGTGGTAGACAGGTTGATACTTTTTGTGAAGCGATCTAAATGGAAATTGTGTGCAAATATAAGTACACATGAGACTAGTCATTATATTAATATATTACATTATTAGTAAGTGTATTGTTAACTTAGTTTTAATTATTATAGTTTCCTTGGAAATGTTGACTCTATAAGATTTAAAGATGTATGAAAAAGTTTAATGGAGGATAATATAATGTATCTGTCATAGACAGAGCAGTTTCAGCGAAGTGACTTTCAAATTGAAATTAGTGTAATTTTTATTACACTGCGGTGTAAAACTTAATCTATTTTTACTTTAGTATATCTATGTTAATTAACATAGACTTTTTGAGTTACTGTTTTATGCGATTGTATCTAAAGTAAATAAAAAGTATTTTGTTGTTAAGTAAACTTCAGTACTTTACTCTCTCCATGTTATTTGAGCAATCTATAGGATACATCTGTTACCAGAGATTCTTAAGAGAATTTAACATTTACCTTCTTTTTTGAAAATAGTTTTGTAGAATTTTATGAATCGCTAGAAGATATTTAATTATTAAATATACTGACAGTTTGATAAAAATATGTAAATAAACGTCTGGTTTCGTACGGCGGATAGCTATGATATTGCAGTGCGAAAGTAGGGGGTTCTAAATATGAACCGCCGATGGGACCAAAGTTGGGTTTGGGCAAAAGAGCTGGATTTGCAAATTGTTTATGAATCCAAACCCATATATGGCTGATAATGCATAGTATTTTCTGATTTTCGTTTTTTTATCAAGTCATTGTTTCTCCTCTTTCAATACATAGTAAATGGTTAGAATCAGGTCCATCTTAACTATTTCTTG
The DNA here is from genome assembly GCA_963931995.1 of Phaonia tiefii. Lineage (NCBI taxonomy): Eukaryota > Metazoa > Arthropoda > Insecta > Diptera > Muscidae > Phaonia > Phaonia tiefii. The sequence continues at coordinate 199,708,237 of OZ008370.1, forward strand.
GAACGAAGTTCCTTATCGCATGTTGTGGGATGGGGGCTAAATGAAAAAGAAATTAAACAAGTATTTTTAACACTGTTATGCTCCAACCCAGTACCTCGTTTCTGTAGTTCTCGAATCGAAAAAGTTTTCACATGAAACATGTGAATTGAAACAAAACCGCTACGAATCGGTACAAAAACTCGCTTCTCACATATGACAGTTTCTACAACGTTTGCTTTGCGAAAACTTTCTGTATGGTACTGTTTTTTTTTTCATGCTTATTGGAAAAATGCGAGAAAAAGTGTTTCTAAAAAGTAGGGAGTCGAAAAATTTAAAATTGTAAACGTCAAAAATACTCACAAATTAAAACGATGCGAGATTTTGATATTGTTTCTACAAAAAGCCTTTTAAGAAATTAGGAATTAATATTTTAAATTGAGAAGCCAAGAATTATACCATTTTCTTATGTATTTCAATTAATTTTTCCTAAATATTACAGAAAAATCAAAAAGGAAAAAAGAGAATATAGTTGAATATATGTCAACTAATTTAGAATTTGCAAGAGACAATTTGGAGGGTTAAATTCCAACACAAATTGTAAGAAGCAGTGAAAATCTCTTAAAATAACTTCTGTACCTCGTTTCTGTAGTTCTCGAATCGAAAAAGTTTTCACATGAAACATGTGAATTGAAACAAAAACCCTAGGAATCGGTACAAAAAATCGCTTCTCACATGTGACTGTTTCTACAATGTTTGTTTTGCGAAAACTTTCTGGGACGTACTGCTTTTTTCATTCTTATTGGAAAAATGCGAGAAAATCTGTTTCTAAAAAGTAGTGAGTCTAGAAAATTAAAATGTGAAACGTCAAAAATACTCACAAATTAAAACGGTGTGAGATTTTGATATTGTTTCTACAAAAAGGTTTTTTAAGAAATTAAAACTTGGAGAAGATAAGAACTATATCTTCTCTGTTATGTATTTCAATTAATTTTTCCAAAATATTACAGAAAAATCAAGAAAGCAAAAATAAAATGCAGTTGAATACATGTCTATACTTCTTTTTGTTGTTCTTTTTCGCACTAGTTTATTTTGTTTGTTTATATTTTTTTGTTACTTGACAGCTTTCTTGGAATATTCCAATCAAAACTTCATCAGTGTTGCCTCTTTTCGCATTGATATACAGAAACACTTTTTACTCACAAATCGAGAAACGATGGAATTTTTTGTTTCATGCTTAATGTGAAAACTTTTTCGATTCGAGAACTACAGAAACGAGGCACAGGATTATAAACTACACTTGGAAGTTTTTTGGTTTGTGTCTAGGTCTAGACCAGTGTTTTTATATTTTTTCTGTACATTTTTCGAAAGAAATATTTTTTCCTTAAAAACAAAATCTGTTTTCACGCAATATTAGAATAAGTTGTATTTATAGTTGACCTTTCCTATTATTATGATATTCAATTTTAATATCGGCTTGAAGTCATTGGTATAGAAAAAAGAAAACGAAGTTGTATAAATTTCCATTTATCATAATTTATTTAGTTTCCAATATTTCGATCAAGGATAATTTTCAAGGATCTAATTTAAGGGAAACACATTAGTGAAACCAGTAACACAAAATTTTTCTTTTAAATACAATATTGTCTGTTAGAGATTATTGTGTAGAGGACATCACAGTAATATTTATGCAGTAAACGACTAGTCTTTGCTGCAAGCTTTTGTCAACTAATGTGTCAATTGTATGTCTTTAAACTTGTGTACATTGGTCTGTATCGTGCTTGGGGTTAAGTCTTTTCTCAGATGGAACGTCAATAATATGTAGCATTTCGTGAAAGAGGCGTCGTGAGTAAATCTTCTCGTCAGTTAGAATTTTCGTTTCGTCAAAGTTTGGCCTGTGTCCAGTTAACGTACAGTGGGCTGCGAGTGCTGTTTTTTGTTCTAAAGGCTTATAATGTGCCTTTTGGTCCGATTTATGTGATGAAATTCTCGTCTTAAGTTTATTCATCGTAGTACTAACACATAACTTCTGGAATATGTTGGCTTTGTCTCCGTAGCACTTGATTTCGTACACCACATTTGGCTTGTCATCCGTATCGATTCTCGACTTAGTCCTACTAAAACGGCGATTTAGGGTAAAGTTAGACTCTGGACCTAAATAGTATGTCTCCTTCTCATAAATGTTTGAACGTTTGATTCTTTCCGAGAGTCCTGTCGGGTTTTGATAACAGTCAACTTTTCAATTTCCATATTGTCTTATAACTATGCAATCAAGGTATGGTAATTGCTGGCCCCTTTCCTTTTCAACTGCAAATTGAAATTGTCGATTGAAAGAATTGAGCGCCTTCATCGTGTCCTCCACCTCACATTTTCCAATGGTTACACATATATCGTCCACATATCTAGTTTTAATTTTCGGTCTCCTCGTTAATGTATTGACCCTCGTGCCAAATAATCCATCCATTATAATGTCCGACATTATCGATGATGCTCGAGAACCCGTAGGCATGCCCTTTCTTTAGTCATAAAATCTATCCTCATATTTAAAATAACGTGTATCCTTGTTACAAAACAAAATTAATTCCATAAAAATACCCTGAGTATAGTCGTGTAATCCGCAATTTTACTCCATTTTTCCTCTATGGTGCTTAATACCAAATTTATGGGTATTCTTGGAAAAAGATTAACCACATCAAACGATACTAAATATTTCGTCTTGGTCTATTTTCAAGTTTTTTATCCGGGGTTTGAAATCAATTGCGTCCTTAACATTATATTCAGAGGTCCTCGTCACATTTTTGAGTATTTCAGCCACAAATTTGCAAAGTGCATAACCAAGACCATTTATGGATGAGCAAGTAAGTCTTAAAGGATTCCCCTCTTTATGAATTTTCGGCAAACCATAGATTCTGAGGGCTGTAGATGTTCTCGTGCTTAATTTCTTCCTTGTGTGCGCGTCAAGCATAATATATCCACTAGTTTGTATTCTTCTCCCGTAGACTTGACGTCAGATTACTCCTGAATCGTCTATACGTGCGTATATCGCCCAGAATATTTCCCATCTTCATCTTATATTCGTCCTTTGATATCGCAACTGTCTTTCCCCCTTTGTCAACGCTCGTGATGAGAATGTCATTCTTTTCTCACATAAATTGTCTCTTGCAACCCACTGTGCCTAAAATAATCTTATCCCTCATGTCCAATTTTGGTTTGTAGAGGTGGTCATCGATCAAACCAACGAACTTCGCTCTTCTCTTGCTCATCTTTGTTACAAATTGTCTGTATGCAACCATCCCCTTTGGCGATTTTTTTGAACAAAGGGAATGTTGCCATTGTAGCCGTCGGTGGTGCAATGGTAAGTGTGCGCGGCTCTTGTACATGAGAAGGTGGGTTCGATCCCTGCTCAGACCACCTTATATTTCTTTCGGCGACGGTCACCTCGCTTAGTGATGGCGACACTATGGAGTATTTAGCCATGAAAAAGCTTCAAAAAATACCTTTCAAAACCGGTGTAAAACTGTAGGTCCCAATCGGTGAGTGTAAACTGGATAGCGCACATCTCACTGATTGTGAGAAGCTCTCCCCAATCCCTCCATGGGATGTTATGGGACACCATGTTTTGTTTTGTTTGTCATTGTATTTGGCAATGCATACTTGGGTCCGAGAGACAGTAATTATCGATACGATACGTTTCACTCAAACTTTTCTGTTTCACGTCATTTCTTGATTGTTTTATAATTTTTACTTTATATACAAATTATCAAAAAACCGCATTGCGAGAAAATTTTCCAAAATCTGTCTTTATCAGAAAAAAACTGGAAGTTATTTTTCTTAAAAATAAAATAATACCTTTTCATTTCTTTTCTTGAGATAAGTAGCCTTTCTGAAAATTAGTAAATTTTCTTAAAAAAATTACCTTTTCCTAAAAAGAGTACCACTTCTTTAAAAACCAAGTACTTGTCTGAAAAATAAAAACTTCATACCCTTGTGGATTTTACTTACAGAAAGTACTTCTTCTTTTAATAAAAGAAGTACCTCTCTTTAAAACAATACCTTTTTGGGAAAATATAATACATATTCTTACAAAAAGGACCTACAAATATATTTTTTACAAAAATACATTCTATAAAAAAATAAATTTCTTAAAAAAAGTTCGTCATTTTAGAAAAATTATATTTTCTTAAAAATCCATTTAAATGATCGCATTTTTCAACGGGCGCCTTACGAAGGAACTTCGTTCTAACCGAGTTGAATGGTTGAATATTGTTATAAAACAAAATCAATTTCAATTCATTTTTGAAGTTAAAGATTTTATGGGAGGTTATTGAGATGCGGTTCGTCAACTTTTCCTGAGACGGGAGTAGGGTGCGGGTAATACACACGTCGCCCTGCCGGATATAAAGTGGGGTATCACGATGTGCGAAATTGTTGGACCTAAACCGACAATTTAATTAAATTTTCAACATATGTATATCTAGCTATTCAGAAAGTGAACAAAGCTTTTCTGCTTAATGACCTGTTCGAAATGCATATATAATCTCTGCTCCATGGAAACAAATTCCAATCTTGTTGAAAAATTGTCATTACTGGGAGAAAGTTGTTTACATGAAACTATTTATTGATGCTAAGCATTTCAAAGGGGTAACATCTCCCCTTTCATTTTCCCTTTCTGGTACTTTAAACCTGATCAATAAAATAAACACATCGATAAAATTTTATGGTTCACACACAAACCTGACCTACCTTTACCCGGCATACATAATATGAGTATCTTGGTGATATAAAACTTTGTCTTTGTTGTTACTGCCCCTTTAATATGTCGGATGTTATTGTTGTTCTTTCCCCAGCACAAAGGTATTTTCCATCTATTGTTATTGAATGTTATACACAATACATTTGAATTTCAGTTGTCGAGAGTGTAACAACAAAAGGAAGGGGATGAGGTAAATGCTATCTTGGACTATGGGGGTGTTGGAATACAAAATATCCATAGATGAAGGCCAATTGATGTAGCATGGATGAAGTGAAGCACTAAGTAAAAGATGACGAGGAGTCAAACAATTCAAATGGATCTATAAAAACAGGAAATTGTCCTTAAGCATAAAGAAAAGAGTTTAGTTTGAGTAGAACATAGAAGGAATTTGAAAAACAACAAATGCTTTGTGAACTATTCTTATGAATGAAAATAAAAAGCCTCGGGCATAGTAATTTTAAGTTTTAAGGATTTAGGTTGAATCATTTTAATTTGCATAATTTTGAAGGACGAATTCAAGAAGTATAATTTTTCATTTTACTAGATAGACTTGACATGGAGTCGGGTAGGCGTACTCCGATGTTCTTTCCCATGATCAAAATAAGTTTTTAATGGTACTAAGCAAAGTAATAGAATTTCCCTATAAACGAAAGTCATCTCCACAAAACAAAATAATATTTATCTAGCAACCAGTTTTAATACATTGTCATAGGCTTAGAGAGAAAATCACCAATGGAGGTAATAGTTCCCGGGCTTTAAAATAAACGGCCTCTGAATGTGACTACAAACTCTTTAGTAACTTTTCGAAAATATTTGCAATAATTTAGCTTTTTAAATGGAACAAGGATATTGCCCCCTCACACGTATTCTAAAACGAATTTAAAATTAGGCAATATTTGAAATTCATAAAGTGTCTTAAACCAATTATGGATAAAAGATGGCAAATAGCACTCCTAAGAACTTGCAAAATTTGATTATAAGATTGATCATCTTATGTAATACTGGTAAATATAGTATCATTTTGAAAATATAGATACTTTTGTTTTCTCCAAAATACGCTAGGAATCGAAATATCAACGGCCGGTAGGGGACTATAAGCAACCTCGTATATAAATGGGCTTGGCGTTCCAGTAATCAGCTCTTTATACGTGTGTTTTGAGAAAAACCTCAAAAAAAAAATTCCATGAGGTGCCAGGGGACACCCGGTTGGAACCAAGTTCCTTTCGCTTTATATTATGTACTAGTTAGTTCCGCCCGTTGAAAAATGCGATAATTTAAATGGATCTTTAAGAAACTATACTTAAGAAGAAATTTTTTATTTATTGAATGTATTTAAAAAAAAATAGAAAAAGACCTTTCTTTAATGAGAAAGTGGTTTCTGTAAGAAAAAACCTAAGAACAGGTACTTTTTAAAGAAGTGGCACTTTTTTTAGGAAAAAGTTATTTTTCTAAGAAAATTAACTTACTTTCAGGAACAGAAAAGGTATTATTTTATTTTTACGAAAAGGTACTTTTAAGAAAAGGTATTTTTGCAAGAAAACGTATTTTTTTAAGAGAATGTATTTTTTGTTGAAGCAAAGTTTTTTTTACGAAAGAACATGGACAATTTTAAGAGTAGATACTTATCTCAAGAAAAGTTATTTTGTTTTACAAAAAGGGTACTTTTTAATGAAAATGTAGTTTTTTAAGGAAAGACAATTTTTGTTGTAAGATAATGTACTAATTTAAGAAAACGTACTTATTTAAAATATAGCTTTTTTTAAGAAATTGTACTTTTTGTAAGAAAATTTACAGTTTTAAGCAAAGCTACTTCTTTAAGGTAAGGGATTTTTTTAAGAAAAGGTACATTATTTAAGAATATCAATAGGTATTTTTTACTTTTTAAGAACATTTTTACGTTTTTTAAGAAAACGCAGTTACTTAAGAAAATTTTATATTTTTAAACTTCTTTCACTTTGACTTTTCTAAATTTACTTTTTATTCGGTTCAAAATACACTGTAAACGAGATAAAAAAGTATTATTGCTTACGTTTTCATGTATCGAGAAGGGGAAAATGCATGCTTTTGGTAGCCATAACTTACAAATTCTTCCAAATATAAACCATATTCGGAATGTACGTTCTGGATATTGCAATGCATTACACTTTCATTGCCAAAAATAAGTTATTGTGGAATCCAAACACGAAGTTTCTCGAGTGATAACATGCATTACCTTCACTTTATGTTTAGAAACAAAAGTGGAAGCATGTATCATGTCTTCTTATCCTTCCAAAATAACGCTTACGACAGGCGGCAATTCTTTTAAGAAAGTAATGGGAAGTCGTAAGGGAAGATAGCATAACTCTCGAACGGAAAGTAAACATACTGTAATGCATTATTGCATGCTTCTTTTTCCTACTTGGGGGTTGTAATATAGTTGTTAAAAAAAAAGTTGTTTACAATTTTTCATTTAGCCCCCATCCAGCAGCGTGCGATAAGGAACTTCGTTCCAAAAATTTCACTAGACGCTAATGTATATTAGGCATGCTTTGGTTACACCGCTTGCTTAGATTATCACCTATTCTGTTTGGAGAGCTAAGCGATATTATTATTACAAACCATGCGTTAGAGCAAGTCGATTATATGTATTTCCGGTTGAAAAGGCAGAGAGGCTGAAAGGCTCAAAACAGAAACGTGACAAAAAACGAACAAAAAAGCAGCAGATCTTTAGTTCATGGAAACAATGCTTGCACTTAAGGATATGCATACTGAAAAATTTTAGCCCCAGCAATATATTGCACGAACCATGCACATGTTTGGAAGTATTGCTTTCGTGAATTGAAGATCTGCTGTTTTTTTTTATTGTGTGTCACTTTTTGTTTTCAGCAGTTTTTAACAAACAAAGCCACATTTGTGATTGATATATTGTAACTCATAATCATTGTGTTCCAAACATTTTATATTGAATAGCAAACACAATGTGTTTGAACATAAGTATACTATATTTGTGACAAGCTACAAATACGTTATATTTTCATCCAAACAACAACAAAAAACGCAAACTTTTTCAACGTGTGGATGTTCCAAACATATGTCTGGTTCTGGCATAATTTTACAAGGTCCGTTTTTTCAGCGTGAGTAAAATCAACGCAGAGCATTTGGCAAGAATTTTTCTGTCACTATTCATGATCAAATGGCAAGTCAAACTGAACTCAATTGATAACAGCGTTGCCAGATCGTAGAAAATTCGAACTAAAATCAATCTACACACGCTGGAAATTCAATTATGCTGACGATGGGGCGGTGAGCCTACACTACTCAGTTCAACCAGGGGGTTTCTATGGCACAGCTGATCGAAAAGTTACTAGCCCAAAGTTGGAGAATGAGAGAGGAAAGAAGACTCGAATAAATTTTAAATAGTGTTTATTGACACTAACGACAATGGCCGTCGGTGGTGCAATGGTTTAGTGTGCGCGGCTCTTATACATGTGATCCTGGGTTCGAACCCGGCTCTGACCACCTACAAATTTTCTTTCGACGACGGTCACCTCGCATAGTGACGGCGACACTATCGAG